>JANRGW010019257.1:0-31486 GCA_024733675.1 Psilopsiagon aymara | reverse complement strand
ACACCAGAACTGCACACAATACTCCAAGTGAGGTCTCACGAGAGCAGAGGGGCAGGATCACCTCCCTCAACCTGCTGATCCCTTCCAGACCAAACTATTCTATGATTCTATCAGACATCACTGCCTTCCCACAGATTTGGAGTTCTGTCAGGCAGCAGCACCAGTGTTTAGGTGTCTCCTTTCACACTTGAGAGACCTGAAAAGGATTAGGCATTAGCTGGGGGATGTCAGCAGCACAGAAGCTGAAATACCCTTGAGGGTCTGGGCCTGAATGGATGATCCACAAAAGAACAGAAGTGTTCTGGAAGACTTGAGGCTTAGACAGCAACTGAGGGAGACCTAAATGAATTTATTCAAGCACCAGACCTTTCCATTAAAAGATCTGCTGGGCATCTGCCCTTCCTCCGTCATGCGTGTGCATGACCAGCCAGCCCAGACACGCTCTGTCAGGTGTCACAGGGGCATTGCTCACAGACTTTGCTCTCCTCCACCTTATCATGTGCACAAAGCCCAGCCCCACAGCCGCTCATGAGGCAAACTGTGACCTCCGTCCCAGGCGAAGCTGAAGGGAGCATTTGCCACCGCTCACCCGGAAGCACACAAGGACAAACTGTGCTCCGTGGCATGCAGCAGTGCCTGGCACGAGCAGTGTTCACCCAAGGGTCATACAACCAGCAGGTTTTTGAGTGCTCACCTGACAAAGCACAGCCCCAAGTTCTCTGCCTTCCACCATATGGGGAGAGTCAAACCCACACCACACTCCCCTCTAAAGAAGAGCCCTACCACCAGAAGCTATGGGCCAGCACAGATCAAAAGGGGACTATCCCCCCCTCCTGTTGAAACCATGACACTGTGCAGCAAAATTAATGCATAATGCCAAAGGCTTCTGTCTGGCAGAAGCATACTAGAAGAGGAGATAGGGATTTGCAAACACATCCGGGGGGGGGATGGCAGGGAGGGGAAGCATTGCCTTCTGTTTCCTGCATAGCTTCTGCATTTTTGCATTGAACCTATCTGCAGATAAAACACAGGAGCAGCCTCAGGAGCAGATACCGGACCCCCAGGAGAGTTCCCTCATCCACCACGAAAGACCTCGCAGGCAGCCCTTGCTGCTGCAACCCCTCTCAAGGCCACCCTGCCCTGGCCCCATGCCTGACAAACACTCACACAGATAAAAAATCAAGACAGGCTGGGCACCAGTGGAGCCAAAGCTGCAAAGGTCAAAGTTTTACACTATAATAAATTTTGGGTGGGGTTTTTTATGTCTTTTGTCTCCCCCAGGCACAGGTGAAGTCTACAGCAGAGATGGGGAAGGAGCCACCCCTCCGTGAGGCCCCCTGGCATTATCAGACCTTTGCCTTGACTGCAAAGCAGCCTGTCTTCTCTTATGTAAAACAAGACATGGCAACGGAAACCCAAGTCAAAAGACTTAAGTATCTGCTTTTGAACAAATCTGACATAAGGCAAGAAAGCTTAACCAGGACCCAGAAGAGCACTGATTATCAAATGGAAAATTAACAGGTAATTTGCCTGTAATGTGAGCTAATCAGTTCTAGGGGAGAAATTAATTAAATGGGGGAATTAAATCACCAAGAATTTGCAGAGTGACCAGTTCTGATGGGATTCAGTTAATGAGCTATCTGATAATTGTGTCAGCTTCACTTTCTTCTCGTCTGAACAAAAAAGGAGAGACAGAGATCAGATTAGTGCAGTGCCTCCCCCCTCACAGGATGCAGCCTGAGATGACTGCACCTTATCCTCAGCCTTTTTTCTTGACAAAACTTGAGTGAATGAAAAGCAAAAGCCAAAAGCAAACCATTGGCAAAGTACAGTTAAAAAAATAAACTCATATTGAAAGTTAGTAGGTGAGAGAGAAGGAAGTTTCCTTTACAGAAGTGGCCTACGGGGTCATGATGCACCCTCCTGCCTGAGCTCAGTGCCAAACTACAAATGCAGTGAACTGGAGCCAAAGTCTGGTGCCAGCGCCCTCCAGCAGAGCAGGGAAAAGGTGAGCATCCATCCCTTGGGTACATGCAAGCCACCTGGAACAAGATAAAACTCATTTTGCTTGGGATTTCAGTTATGTCTGAGCTGTTACTCAGTCCTGAACAGTGGATGGAAGGTTGAGCCTTTTCCATGGCCATTAATGAATCCCATCTGCATGGTGCCACTGACATGCTCCAAGCACACAACCTCATTTCTGTCTAATTATCCATTGTGGTGTTTATGTCAGTGTCATACTGCTCCAACAGCTCCGTGCCAGCTGCAGGAAGAGGAGTGATCTCCAGCTTTGCAGAAACACGGAGCCACATGGGCAGACACCACCTGATCTCTCATAAAGCCTGCCAGCACAAAAATAACTTCTCAGAAACACTTGAACATGTCTGAACAAGCACAGTGAACCAATACTGGATCAGCGTTTTGCATCACAGGGCTGCAGCATTTATGAGCCAGCCTTTAAAGCCCTGATTTTGGATTTGCTGCATCTTGAAACCAATGCCCAAGCTCACCTACTTTCAGTTCTGCCATCTCCTCACAGCATTATGTGTCAAATCCTCCAACAACCCTCCTGGATGGAAAAACACAAGCATTTACACTTTAGGGCAGTGACTGATCTGTGGCACCTATAATTGGTGAGGCTCTCTTGCAAGTGAAATAATATGGTCAGATCTGGGTGAACTGAGGGGGGGGCAGTTACATTATCTACTTCATAGGTTGTGTTTTTCCATATGTAAATAGAGGCTGAAGGAGGCAAATTAAAAGCTCATGGCTCTCAAGAAAAGAAATTCACTGTTGCTGATCCACTTGTAAAACGATCCTCCTAGTGTTAAGACCTTATCTTCCCTGTTACTGCATGTACATACAAACCCCATAGCTCTGAGACTTAATGCAGTTTATGCCTGAATGACAATAATAATAAAGCAAAACATGAAAGCTGACAGTGTCTGTTAGTAAGTTCACATTACAGAACAACATATTCTCTCCTGGAACATGCTGGGTCTTATGCAGATTCAACTTTTCTGGGTGACGCAAATGCTGTAAAAACAACTCTGACTCACAGAATAAAATCACATCATTCCCAAAGCCAAATAAGGACAGAACTCAGCCCACACAGCTCTGATTTCCCACTTTCTTCATAGTAACAATTTTATTTATCTTCCCTTTTAAACGATAGCATTTGCCTTGCTTGCACTGCAAATCTTGTGTTACCCATCACTGAAGCCTGTAGTCAGTGTAAACACTGGTACTGTAAAAAACAAAGCTTTGTCCCAGCCTCTGCAAGGTGTAACATAAAGCCTGTTACATGCTCTCTGCCACTAGCTTTGCTAATTGGTGTGAGGTCTTTATCAGGAACCTAGAAGGCTTTCTCCCAGGTAGTCTGTAGCTTTATTTTGACATATTTTTCACCCAGAGTTTGTTTACAGCCCCACAGAGCCAGGCTTAGGTATTTTATGAATGTAATACAGCAGCACCTAGTGCCTTACGTCTTTAGAATTTCATAACACAACTAGCTTGTTTCACTGCCAGATTTCCCATGTACAAAACTGGGCAAAGCCTTGTGCAAACAGTCTTGCAGCATGTAAATAAAGCCTTCAGACCTGATCTGCAGGTGGAGTAAACCATCCTTGCTCTGCTGCTGTCATTTTGTATCAGAAACTGCTGAGCTCTCCACTCTAAAACCTTAAGGACATTTCATTAATAGGGTGAGAGGAGTTGCATAAGAAGGCTTGTATACAATAAACAGGATGTGATGTATTTACAGCGCATGTACGCAGATTGTTTTATTTATTTTCAGCATCGTTGATTTTCCTTCTCCCTGGCTTTGCGGCATCCATGCATGAGAGCTGAGTGACTGTACTGGAAATACAGGTTGTAACGTTCACATGGTAACGCACCACAAGCTTGATCTATCTATAAAGCAAATAAGAGCTACTTGTGTCCTTACATAAGATGCAATGACATACCCCGGCTTCACATTTTGCAAAGCAAAAGCCTCTTGAAGTGGATGAGACTGTAGCAGTGTGCTTGTGTATTGTTGCTGCCTGATGATTGACGTAGATGACAGACCACCATCTGATTCAGATACACACACACACTCCTGGGTACCAGAACCCGTTAACACAGCAAAGCAAAGACATAATCAAAAGTGTGGGGTTCATAAGTCAGAAAGAACGAACTCTACTGTGACCCCACCAAGAGCTTTAACTTCAGCCAGCCAACACACGCTTGCACAGCTGCACCCACTTCTCAGCCTTCTGTTTAGCTAGCTATCCCTCCTTCTCTTCTCCTCGCTTAAGTATCTTCCAAGTTACCACTAGTAACTGAATATACTTACTGAATATAACCGAGGTCTCCAAGAACTCATTCATGTTTGACATTTTTGTGTTTTAACAGTAACATTTATGTATTTGAGGCATGTTTTTCCACTACTGTTTTTTAAACACAATAAATTCAGCCTGGTTTTAATGCTGCTTTTTCCTGAAAGGTCTTCCAGATCTCTAACAGAGGCTGTAACACCAGCATGTCACTTGATGAAAAGCAAAGAAGTGATCTATTCAGCCCCTTTAAAGCTCCTGTATCATTAAACCCAGTGTAGCGCAAATGTTTGAGAACTGTTGAGAAGAACAAGAAGAAAATATGTATCTATTAAAGCTCCAAGAGTCTTGTATTTTTTATTAAGGAAAGGCAATTTTATACTTCTGAGGCCTCCCACACCACTCTCTTAAGAGAGGAAAGGCAGCAAATTGGGGAGAAAAAGAAACACTTCAGAGTTCCTTTAGATGTCATAAGCTAGCTAAAAAGAAATTACTGGGGTTTGACTTTCTTGCCAACTTTAATTCACTGATAAGCTTCAATGCTTATGTCTACATGAAAGAGTAAGTGAAACTTACAGGCAAGCATCTCTAAAAAAGAGAAGGAGTATTGTTTTACCCAATCATCCTGGCACAGTATCTGTAGCGTTGTATATGTGCTTTAACAGGGGGCATAGCAGTGATTTCCACTTGGACAAATGATATATGTGATTCTACAGTGCAGTATTGTCTACAGTAACCACCAAGAAGCTTAAAAGAAATTTCCTCCAAATGCTGTTATTCATCTAACTTGTTCTGTCATAAATGGGGTTTGTTGTAAGTGCTGGGCTTTCTTTTCCATCAAAAGAAATGTCTTACATTGAGTTTTATACAAACAGGCTACTCATAAAATTGCTAGCAAGCCTTTGCAGCCCAAAATATTTGGTTCTTTACCTGTAAATGGACCCCATGATCAAATCTCAAGTTTATAGCCTAGGAAGGTCAGTGAAGCACTCTGCCCCTGTAAAGCTACACATAGATGTATCTTATTTTAGCCTTGCACATAGGAGACTGGAATGCAAACACTAACACATTCCCAGGCTGCCAATGGATTTTATGACCTTTACTTTTTGTCTTGCATCTCCTGCTTCTCTAATTCATGGAAAAAGCTGCACCTCCATCTCTCAGCTATGAGAGACAAAGGATGTAAGTTCACAAACCAGAGGGGCTGGAGCTGTCAGAATTGACACCAGTGTTGACTGTGTCACTCTGCAGAGGGCATTTGTTTCTCCTCCAGTCAGTCCCCAGACCATGGTGTGTGCAGTTTCACGGCTGTCACACCAAATACTTTAAATTACTGTATTTTTGCCAAGTCAGAACACATTCACAAACCAAGAGATCATCTCAGGACAAAGCCTGTCCAGGAAAAAGCCTGTTTCTATTCTGGCAGTACAGCTTGGAGCAAGAGGTTACAAATCCCAGGACTGTCACAGCTGGAGTCTGTTTATGAAGAAGGTTTAAAACACAGAATTAGCTAATCTCTGAATTTCCTGAAGCAAAACATACAACACTGCTTGTTTATTCCCCCCAGACAAGAGTTTTGTAAGAGGAGGACTGCAACGTCTGACTACAGTTTGCTAGCCATACTCTCAAACCCCACTGGTGATGCTTTAGGGAGATCAGAAGAAAAACAGACCTAAGAGTCTGATAAGAAGCATCCTCCCTAAGAAGCTCTCATTAGCATCAATCTGCATGAATTATGGAGTTAATCCTTCCTACTCTCAAGAGTAATCCTCTATGTACTTGCACAGCAATCCAGGTAAGATGCTGCTCTGCTAGATGCAATACAAACATGGAAGAAAAGGCTATAGGACATCACAGATGGGATCTGTGTTCCCACACAGGTTTCCCGTTATCTCACGAGTTCATTGCTATAGGTGGCTGGCACTGCACTGCCACACCATGACACTCTCCAGAGGGATGATCCCATTTGGGTAAAGAAAATAAACAATGAAAAGAAGACATATCTCACAACTGACAAGGTGGCATGAGGTATAAAAAGATGGGCCAGAAAGAGTTTAGGCAGGAGCCCTGTGGTGTTAAAAGTACATGGAAATGAGGTAATTGAGAGATGATGAAACAGATGGAAGAATTTTTGAGCCTGTGATCTGTGCAGTCCTCTGCCTTTCACCTCAGCATACTCGGGGGCCTCAGATTTCCTCTGAATTTGCTTTGGTCCATCAAAATATATAGGAGCACATGAGCACCCGTAACACACATGACACACGACTGTACACCAAAACATGGAAGCTTGAATGGAAGAGTGGAAGGTTGTATTTGAACATGCAAAATCCTTGTCCAAGGCAAGCTGGAAAAAAAACCCAAACCAATTTAAAAAGGAAAGACTCCTACGCTGGGTAAGTGCCCAGTTCTAAAACTGGTAGCACAGCCACTCTCCCATCTGCAAGCTGTCAAGATCGAATAGGCTCAGCTCTCCAAGCAGTGGGCTGAACAGAAACACACGAGGGTTGCCTGCAGTCCTGGCCGTGGTGGGGAAGAACTTTAATGTGTCTGGCAGCAGGTGCTGCCTAAGGGAACAGACTGTGAGAGCCAAGTGCCTAAAAGGGAGGGTAGGCAAATGCTTCCCAACTCTCCTACACATAGGTCCTGCCTTTAAAAGGAGGAAAAGACTGCTTACAGCAAATGTATTTCGCAGCCTGTTCATGCAGGTAAGTACAGGTCTGTATTTAGGACTGCTACATTGGATTGCGGGGAAAGGGGGGGTTACAGCTCTTGAAAAACAACATCTTTGATCAAAACAGCACACTCAGGAGATACTGAGCTCTCTCAGCTAGATGAAGAGGCATTGAGCTAAATTAAAGATTAATGTTATAATTTGAAGCATAAATTAATCTCACTATTGGCTACACTGGGTCAGAAATTGAATTAATTTCTCATCACACGAAAGGGGCTTGAGCCCCATCTCTGGGCTTTGTACTGTTTCCCGGGAAAGGACAACAGTTTTACATTATTCATGTCAGCTGGGATAAGCCTGGCTCCTCTCCAGCCAGGTTTACTGCCACTTCACAATACAAACGTGCATCCTGTACCAGTCAGGCTGTAGAGACTTAAAGCAACATGGGATGGCAATGTTCTGACACTGACGCACTCTGCTGTTAATGGCTTTTGCCAATCACCCATCACCCCGCTAAGCCTGACAGCTTTCTCTACTGCTCTGAAATCACCTTTTCCTTACTCCCTATTTGCCTCTTTTCCAGTTTTATCTGGAAAATCCTGGACATTTTTCCTTCCTGTCTGTTCCTTTATTAATAGGGTAATATTATCCTACAGGCAAGCTGCCCAGCATACTTGAAAATGTGCTCTGCTTGCTCTCCTGTATCCAGCACTATTCCAGGTCAACACTCCAAGGACCTCTTAAGTGACCCCAGTGGAACTCTGACATGGTGTAACTTTGCTCTAGGAGAAAGGGAAGAGCACAACCTGCTCCAGACCTACTTCTGAGGGCAGCACCACAGGTTAAATCAAGCTGGGTGGGAGGTGCCATACCACAGCCACAAGCTTTCCTTCACCTCACAGTGTGAGGGAACACAAATCTCTCATTCAGGAGGAACAACAGGAGCGAAGAGTATCAACAGCTACCCACCAGTTAAACAGCTAAATAACCCCTGAATTGGGAAAGAAACCGAGGCTCTTCTGTAGCAAGAGAAGATCAATTCAGTGATATATAAAGATGTTCACAGGAAAAATGCAGTGTGTAGCTTGTGAGCAGATGGGACTCTGGAAAGTCTCTTCCATTTCTCTGTGTGGAAAGGCCAGAAAAGACTCACATCCACTGCTTCAGTCTCACAGTATTTTTCTCACTCTGGCTCTTGCCAGCACTAACTAATCCAGGACATTCTCTCTGCCCACAAAACTGATCAAGCATAGCCTCCTGCCAGCATCAGCATCCAGCTTGCACCAGCGCCAACATACACAGCTGCCATCTCTCCTACCATCCCTACAAGCCAGCGTCTCCACTGTTCCCAGCCTAGCCCCCACAGCACACAGCCTCACAGATCGGGATGCAGACTGTGATCTGTTATGTTCTTCCCATGTCTTTAAAGTAGGAAGATCCAAAGCTTTGATCCTATTCCCACTTTGCTATTGATGTTGGAGGGCAAAGCCTATGGCACAGCTTACTGCAGCAAGATTCAGCTGTCCCCTTTTTCAGTCAATAAAATATAGTTCCCCCCAACTGGTGGTATACCCACTAAAAGCCTCATTTACAGCAGCAAGTAACAATAGTACTACTAACCACCTGCTACCTTCAAGTCTTAAAACAGAGCCGTCCTTCAACTAAGCCCCATGAGGCAGTGAAGAAAGAACTGTCTTCAGCAGCCCAACAGGAACACCAAATCAGAAGAGGCGAGAGCTGCTGAACTGATTTTCTTCCCACTTAGCATCCACAGCAACCTTTCCTTTGAAGAAAATAGCAGTGAAGGTAAGCCAAGAGCCAAGATGCTTTGGAAATACTGCCTCAACTGTCTCCTCCAAGCTTAGAAAAGTGCTATGCAACAGCATTAATTGAGATGATGTAACTCTTGTGTAGGCCTCAGCACTGTGTACAGTACACAGAAGGAGACAAGTGAACCTGGAGTTTAAAGGGCCACTTTTGTTCTCAGAAATCAAGTAAGACATTTTTCTCTACGACATTTCCAGAAGCGGGATGGGGCTATGAATCAGATACACTCTACAATCCACATACTGAGCACATAGGCTGCTGAGGCTGTACTGCCTGTATTGGAGCTAACTGTGTAAAATGAACATACAAAATCATACAGTGAATAATGAGGCAAAACCACTGTCAGCGCAGGTGCCCCTGCTGCTTGCTGCAGTGAAGCAGCACACCCTTAGGTTTTTATTGTCAAATGGCACCCACATATGGGCCTTGAACCGGCAGTGCCCTGGGTACAACCAAGGTACTGTAGTTTGGTGACATGCGGTACGCGTTTTGAGTCACACTGCGACAAAGAACAGGGTGTTGCACACTGGTATGAAATGACAATAGAACTGGTCAGGAGTGCCAACAAAACTGATTTGTGGCTGTTAGAAAATGCTGATACTTCAAAAGGCATTTGCAAGATGGGGCCATTGTGAAAAGTGGTTCAGAGTTGTCAAATGTCAGTCTTGGGCATTCTGTAAAAGAGTGTATTTCCAGAATTGGATTTAGAAACTAAAACCGTTTTAGTGTCAGTTTTAATAAAGGGAGCAGTACAACAAATAGCCTGAAATTATCAAACAACCCAGAGTTAACGTTACGTCACAGACACTGCTGTTCTGATCCTATGCCCTATATTGGAAGGGAGGAAACAATTTTAAAGTTGGAAGATTCCATGGAAAAGGAAGAGCCTTCCCATCCAGGTCTAATTTTAGTAATACAGCATGCTCTAATAACCAAAATTAAACAGAGTATGCAAGTCCAAACTAGGTTCTTCATTTTGGAGGGTCACTGGTCACTGCATTCTGATATTTTTATACTACTGACAAAATAACAGTAAAAAAAAATGCTTCTCAACATGCAGCTCGCTCCTGAACTGATGAGAATTCAGGGGCTGAGTAGTTCACAAAGCAGTTTTTGAGGTCTAAAAGCGCACTTGACAGCCATACCCATCTACAGTTCTGCCAGCTACTGTTCTGGGTTAAAAGAATTCAGTGACCTGGAGGAGCTGTGTTTAAATAACCTACAGTAATAATTCTGCTGAGACAAGCCTTGAACAGTCATCTTCCTGTGGCCAGACAGTACCTGTTACTTTATGAGGTCCTGCCTGAACAGCCCTACAAATCTTGAGGCATGGATTTGCCGCCCTGAACAGCACTGCAACTGCAGGCGCACCCTCCCCTGAAAGGGGACCTTCACACAACAGTAGGGAGGTTCTGACTTCTGAGAAAGCAGTTAGATCTCTCAAAGTACCCAAAGCAAGTAGAGGTTGCAAACGATGGACAGAGTTTGGGAAAAGAGGGAGGGTTACCCGGTTCAGAAGCATAAGGAACTCGGAGGAAGGTGCAGGGTTTTGTGCTCAGCAGAAAGAATCAGGGAAGACAGAAGGAAAACAAAATGGTTTTAAGCCAGTGGGACAAATAGCACCAACATGGCAATGAATAGCTGTTGGTCCCCAACTTCACGGCTGGCTCTAGAGAAGTGACGGGTGGTGTGGTTATCGGGTAGACATTCATTCAGCACACTTGCTTAAGCAGACATTAACCAGGACTCAGAGATGCCCTGATGCTTCCAGCTTGTTAAGATATTCAAAATCCAATGGCACAGCCCATGGCAGAAAATTCAGTAGTGCACTTCAGGGTTCAACGCTTTATTCGCTACTATTTAAGGCAATGCTGTCTTCTTCTGCTGTATATACTGAAACTTGCCTTCACTTCATGGGTGGGTCCTGCCAAAGTGCGTTTCAAAGTCATTATTAACTCCTTTAAGAGTATAACAAGGGAATAAAGGGTGCATCACCCCTTGTGCTAAACTGAAGACCAGACCAGCAGCAGCAGCAAACAACTCCTAAACTCCTGATGACCACCATAAGACTTACCTTGCATGGGGAACTTTGATTCCCAACAATCTGCTACTACCAGAAGAGTAATGACTCCAAAGCAAGTGTAATGGCTGCAGTCTGAATGTTAGTTCCCAGGCTAAGACAGAGCACCTCACACTGCTCCCAGCTCTCCAGGTTATCATGAAAGGAAGTTGATGTTTGCACTACAAGAGCAACATGGGGTCACTCTCGTAGGCGAGTGCTGGGCTTCTGGATTCTAACTTGATCACTGGCCTCTTGCTTGATGGCTTTGTATCTCAATTTCCTGGTAAGGCTGACCTCCCTTCTTAAAGCACGCTGAGACTTACTTGTGTGAAGCACTGCAAAAGCACTAGTTGTTGAGGTGGGCCTATCATTTTAATTTATGCACATAAAATAGGCAAACACTTGAGTTTTTCTGGGAATTAATTTTCTCCATAAAGTACATTGTGATTCAGGAGTGGTCTAATTATTAGATTTCCTCAGCTGTTTAAGGATCAGTGAGGAGAAGGTGTCTCCTCTGAACTAGCTGAATAGTTAGAAAACTCACCATGCTTTCAAGAACATGATCCCATTATATTCTAAGACCCACAACTTAGATAACATCAAGTACATGCAGAATCTTTTCACTTAAGAGTCCCTAGCATACCTCCTCCATACACAGACAAAGAAAGCTGGAACAGATCAACAACGAGGTACTTCACTTCATAAACCAGTCCTGAATTTTCAAGTGTTTACATTTCTTCAGAGAATACCTCCCATAACCTGAATCTAATCTCTGACTAAACTCAGCATACCAGTGGTATTTAACAGCTGCAATTATGACTCCTGGTCCACTTAATTTCTGGCCAAGCCTTCTTTGTAAATAGCCCCAAGTACCTGTTTCCATTGCTTCTCAAGAAATGCTTTCATTCTCATCAACCTCTGAGATCTCCAGCACCATCAGAAGCAATGCTTGTTTTGACTGCAAGAAGAAACCAGTACTTACAAAATAAAAAAGCAAGCAAGGTAAACAATGCCAATTGAAGTAGAAAGAACAAAAGTAGCTACTTGAAAAATGCTTCAGGAATCTCATTTATCTGTCTTGTTATATTAGAATAATCAAGGAATATGCTAAGGTGTACCATGGCTCTCACTGGGCAGTGATTTTTTCTTTTTTCAAGCTCAATCTACCTGCAAATTACTGGTTTTAAGTAGAAACTAGAATCCCCAGGTGAAATGACAGATGGAATAAGATGCTGCAGCCCTTGCTTGAAAAAGTTGACATTTTGCACTGACAGGATGAGTAAGAGGCAATGATATCAGCTGCAGTATGACGACGTGACTGGCACCAGGTAACCCAGAGCACAGCTGGGAACAGATGCTTAAAGTGTCTTTACTTAACCCGTTCTTCTCTTCCCTTTTCAAAGTTATCACTACCCCTTCTTTCCCACTGAGTGATCAACTGAATGAGATACAGTCCTTGCCCACTGAGAAAACTCTGCTACTCAAGTCCCCCCATGAAGCAACACTTGTGTTTTCTGCACTGAATGTCTAAGTACGTAACACCAACAGCTTTCTATCAAATTACTCCAGATTGTACTTCAGCCTTCCCTGTAAAGCCTAGAGTCCTAGCCTATCAGAGTATGCCTCTGGGTGATAAACACGTCTTGAGAGCTTCAGTTTATATAAAACATCAGTGGGAACAAAGTTCATCCTACCAAACATGTAATTTGATGCTGTTGCTGTACTGAAACCGGTACAGATGATTAATCAAGATTCAGCAGTGTGCAATCTGTGCTCTCAACATCTATTTGAACAACGTCATTCCTTCAACAGCAATATTTTTTGCTAACAAATCAGATTATATGCATGGTAAAATTCCCCTGAAGTGGCAGGACTAAAAGTGAACCTATTCTTGGTAAAACAGAAAGTTTAGAGCAAGATTTCAATCGCTTACAAAAACTCCCAGCAGAAACGCAGTGCCCCAGATGACCAAATATGCAACAATTCCCTTCACCCTTATCCTAAATGGACAGCCAAGACTCAAGAGATGTACAGCACTGTACAGCATTGACAGCCTTTCCAGACCTTCTCTGAATAATGCCCAGGAAGAACTGAGGGTAGCAGCACAGGACCCCACTATGGTAGATCAGTGAGTGGACAAAGGCCCCCCACCACCACTCATGCTTTTCCTAGGCTTGGCTCTGGCCTAGACCTGCTTTGTTAGCCATCAGCTGGTCACTTCAGCTTGGCAAGCAGTGCTTCTGTGAACACAGTGATAGCTACACAGATCACTTTCCAGGACTACTTATGGGAGTGCTACAGGAGAGCAAAGCTAAGCACAAAGCAAATAATTCAATGAAGCAAACAGCCAACAAGGTTGGCAAAACCAGATGGAATCTGTACTGACTGGTGTGTTTTCTGACACAAAGTGGTAACCAAGAGAGTTTCATGCAATAATTGGTGTAATCTCTACAGCCTTGGCAATTTTCTTGCCCTCAAAACCAATCCAGTTACGGCTGTCCTTGTGTGCAACTAGGTTCACTACTACAGTGGACGAACTCACCACCAAGTAGGAATGAGACTAGAGACTTGTCCTTTGCTCTCTTCCTCCAAAGAATGAGAGCCAACACCTGAAAGCTGTAACACAATGTAGACTGTAACAACTAGCTGCAGGCTAACACATGATCAATGTGAGCAACAGTGAACACTGCATTTGATGAGGATTCACAAACTCAGGCAGCTACAAACACACAGTTTTAATGATGTATACAGTGCAACTTCCGTCTGCTTGCTGTGTTGACTGCCCAGCAGCATTCTGCTTGCACAAGTCAGCTTTCTTCTCTGCCACTGCCTAGAGAACTTGTGCTTGCACCTAACAATATCCAAACACCTCTAATAACTCCACTGCTCTCAACTGACATGAAAATCTACAACGGGACATTAATCTAAGTTCATCTCACTCCTGTCACCACAGTCAAATGGAGGTTGTTTCAAGACCACTGCTGATCTGCACAGGTCCCAGTAATGAGAGAAACTAGGCTTTATCACAGCCTTTTTACTGTAACCTCTGCCACTTAAAATTATGCTGCCCAATACACAAAGAATTACTGGCACTCAAGTAACTGTAGTGCTGAAGTACAAACTCACACCATGGGAACATGCTCTCTGCTTCTCTTAGCAGTACATGTCCCAACACTCCTCATTCCTGTGATTTCCCCAGGAACCTCATTTCAAGCTCACACCACAAGTTACTTTCTCCAGCCCCAGTGGAAAAGAATCATCCGAAGCATTTCTCCAACACATGAGCACCAGACTTCAGTTTTCATTTGCTCCCCGTGCCTCACACTAACTATTCCACTGCCTTCACAACCCCTAGGTTCTGGAGAACACTGCTCACAGATCTAACCTAGAGCCACTCTGCTGTGCTCCTGTGGTTTCAGCTGCCTCCCAACTTCGACCTGCACTTTCGAGAACAGCCTTTGCCAAGAACCTCATAGTCTAGCATAGAACACAAAATTTCACACTCAAAGCTTGACTTCCAGATCCCACAGGTCACCTCCATGGTGCACATTACTTCACTCAGTGCATCTCCTACCTGTGGTTCTGTCTGCCTCAGACAGACTTTAGCGACATGATATACAGTGGAAGTGGGAGAAATGCCAGGTTAGAGCTTTTGTGAGATACTTAAGTGCATGTTGCACATCCAGGGACATAGCACAACACCACAAAGCCCTGCATGATGAGGTTGGTAAGTCAGTGCAAGTCTACAGCAGGTAAATTTAGTGTGGTCCACAGTCAGTGCACTCAAAGCAGGCCCTCCAGCAAGCTACCCTGTATCAATCATCATGCTTATCTCCTCCTTCCCATGGTTCTTCAGGGCCCATACACAGTATGACTTTGCAATGTACAGCTGGGAAGATACCATTCACCATGTGCATGGATCATATATATCAATACCATATATATGGATCCACAATTGCAAATGCACTCGTTCCCAGGTATTACTTTCTCTCCTCTCCCTTACTCCACTGGGAATTCAATAGCTCCTGCAGTCAGGACAGCACAGGTCTGTATTTCCTCCAAGCAAAGCGAAACTTTTATCTAGCTTCAAACATAGACTGGAAACAACTGGACCTATTCCTTCTACTCTATCTCCTTGAATATTCCAGTATTCAACCTCATTCCAGCCGAAACTCATGGCTTAGTTTTAGAAAACCAATCCAAAACTGAGAGTATAGGTATGTATTTGCTGAGTGAGGGGGAAAGCACTTTTTGGAGAGGTAGGAACATGCACTGCACTTCTCATACACTGTTTTGAGCAAGGTTGCCTAGCAACTATCAAGAGGCAAGACATCAAATTTAACGCTAAGGCGCCTTTGTGAAGTTCAGAAGCACAACTGCGTGAAGAAGTACCCAACATTGAATGGCTGAGGAATCCAGCCTCAGCAAGAGTTCAGCAAGCTTTTATTAGATTATTGGTAAACCAAGGAGATTACAACCTTATCTGTCCCAGCTCTGCTTTGTTACCTTCTCTAGACAACCTGTACACATACCTAACACTGCAGGGCATACAGCACATCCAGGCTGCTGCAGCTATAACCCTGAACCTAGCTGCCACTGATAACCACACTGATGTGCACCACACTAGATCCACCTGCTTCCAGAGTTGCACATGCATGAGACTAATCAGGCTACAGATCTTGTAAACCAGAAGAGTGACGCTTCACAAACGAGTAGACTGTGCAGTTCAACTTTTTTATTTAATAAAATCAAGAATATGCACAGCACATGCAGTGCTAGCATCTAAACTAATACAGTAAGCAATTCTAAACCTACAGTGACTTGAAACTCAATTTTCACATTCAGCAAGTTCAAATCCATTCTTGCATATTGTTTTGAATCCTTGTATCTGAACTGAAAATATTGCTGGCTGATAAAACTTGCTAAAATGCACAAGTCACTGATTATGCCAATACAACAAAGATAACCACATGTTTTGAGGATTGCAATGTGCCAGACATTCACTGAAAAAAAAAAAAACCAAAAAACAAAAAACCACACAACTAAACAAAACTCACGCAACAAACATCTGAGAATCTGGACACTTCACATCAGTGTTTCGAAGTGTTTCATTAATATCTTAAGACAAGTGTATCAAAACCTTGGCATGTTCAATTTTAAGTTGCCAATTTTTTGTTTTACCTATCAGAAAGTTATGGCTACACTGCCAATGCCGGGTCTGCTTAATTTGACTTAAGAGTTTAATATGACTTAAACATTAAAAGCTCACACTACCCCGAAATATATAATTTCACGCATACGGTGACATTCAACATTCAAGTGCCAGTGTTTTTGTACTGTCTTTTGGTCAAGTTTCTTTAAACTTTCAAAGAATCACTTTTAGGCTTACAAAAATAAATATTTGTCAAAAATGTTCAATAAATATTACACAAAACTAGCAGCAAAAAGTATCTAGAAATCTGTCGTGTGCAAATAGTTTTCTTCCCAGCTATCATTCCCATGGTCCCAAATAAGTTTTAGAATCTATTTCCTTCTCCTTAAACAAGCTGCGTTCAATCTCCAAGAGACAAAATAAGATTGGAAGTTAAGGACACGCACACAAGACGTATATAAAATTCTCTGAATGTGCAATAAAAGAAGTATTTTGTAAAAAGTTATGGGCAAAATGTACAAGGGCCTAAACCTAGACTTGAAATAGCACCATAACAAATGACCTCAATACTGTCAAGTGCACCTACTTAATAAAAGTTTTAGAACAAGGCACAATACACTTGAAAAAATCTATTGCACTTTAGGAGATTTTTGCCATTTTCCTATGCCACTGTAGATTAGTTGTTAACGGTTCTGGCCACAAAATCAGCACAGAAATCCCAAGTGGCAGAGGCATTTTTCTGGTGGACAATACTTATCTTTGGCCAGATTTAGCATAAACAGACTATAAATATAATGGAAACCTATGCAACTAAAACTGACTAAAACTGCACTTTAATAGCAGAATTGAAACCTTGTGCAGTTTATGTACATTTCCAACCTCTGTGATCTCAGGTTTGCTTGTTACTCTTCTGGAGCCATTTTACAAAGTCTACAGTAAGCCAGTTTAACATCTCCACGCAGCTTGAACAGAGTAATGTGAATCTGCATTAAAATAAAGCCTGCTGCATAATTCTTCCTGTTCATACCCTCTTGACCAAAAAACATCAACACTAGCATGCGTTATTAGACCAAAAATTCAGTCAGGCCCTTAAGGAGGACCAATTACTGCCATGGTCAGCCATTCTACCATTTCAATTTCATATGGCAGGCATTTTAAAAAGTCTAAATAGATGAATTCTCCTAAAAACTATTTCAAGTTATCAGACCTTTAAACGTTCCCTGTAATGTTCTGCCCACATTTGGCTAGCTCACATTAATGATCTGCCTAAATATTGAAAAAGGAATTGCTGTATTTGCTTGCATTAACTTCAAAAACAGTGCTTTTAATGTATGCATGTATCCATACATCATCTCATCATGACTGGAATGGCTTATTAAAGGCTATCAGGTTCTAAGTACCTATCCAGGATAGAGTGAGCAAATCAGAACTTTAACTTAGTACAGTTTTGCCACATTAGAAACTAATTGCATTGATATGCTTCAAGATGTTTTTATTTTTCAAATCTGCAGATACCAAAAGCCCTAATGCAGGCTACCGCATAAGTTTTTCTTTGTAGTATTATGGATGAATCAGTGATTCCTGTTTAAGTTGTATCACACCTGTGTGCCAAGGTTTGATTTCAGCCCAAGTTCAGTAATTTTTATTTTGTCAAAACAATTGATATCTTGAGCATTACTGAGCCAACAGGACATCAAAATAAAAGTTGTCTAAAGTTAAAGGCACAGTACATTAACAAACAAATGATCCTCAGTCACAAAATCAAAATGCAGTTTCTGGGTGGGGATGGGTGGGAGGGGAGTTAATCCTGACTACAGCAATAGAGTCTTCAAAACCACCTTCAAGATAGGGCTACTTGTTCCTTTGTTTCCATCTTGTGACCTTGAGCTCCCTTAAAAAAAATTTCAGTGGAGAATCACAGCTGGTAATGTACTGCGAGTTCTTGAAGCTACACAAGGTATAGTCTGGCTAAGTTACATGTGGTTTCCATATTAGCTTGTTTGGTAGGATATCTGCTGCAAGCAGATTCAGTTGCCCCACCAGTCAACCCCCTGGGAGTTATAGTTTCCTCCGTATCCATCACTGTTGTAGAAGCCTCCATAACCACCACCTATGAAAGGCAAGAGAAAGTGATGCTTAATTAATCTGCCAAAGACTTGCGCCTTCCCAAGAAGAAAACAGCCCAGGGCGCAGACAAGATATCTACTGTCTATTAAAGAAAACCCACCCAGAAGTACTGTCAAATGTGCAACATTAAACTGAAGCGCTGGAAAGACGCAGCATCAAATTAAGCAAAGGCAGGTAACTTGCTCTAGTCTAGATCCAAGGACAATGCTGAGACTTCGCAGAACAAGCAGCACCAGCTGACCTCATTTTTTAAGCATTATCTCCTGAAGTTTCACTACAGCAAGCACTGTGGATATGACTTCCGATTTGCCAGCACTCCCTGCCCAATTTTTCTTACCTCCAAATCCTCTGCTGCCACTTCCTCCACTGCGGCTGCTGGTTGATCGACTGCTACTAAAGCTACTGCTACCAGAACCACTACTTGTTCGATAATCTCTGGCACCAAATCCTCCACTGAACCTACTGCTGTATAAAGCAAGAAAACAAAGCATAAGTCAAGTCAATGGTATTTTAAGCACAGCAGACATTGAGATTTAAGTACTAAACTTCTTCAGCTCTGGTTACCAACTGCAGCTGGCCAATAACTAGCATGAGTGTTGAGTTCAGCACGCTTTGTGAGCATCCCAATGCTATCTGGAAAGGGCATTCAAGATGGCACAGGAAAATTATTCAAGCAGGATAATACTGAACTTGCCACGGTACACTAACTACTTTCTCAGGTCCTGGGAAGACTTGCTTCAGTGCAAGTACTCCACACCTTTTTCCAAGCCTATCTTACTCCTCCTAACCCATTAAACATGGCTTTCTATTACCAGCTTATAAAGCATTTTTAGGCTTCTGCAAGAAGACTACAAGTGGCCTCACACTTGCAGTTCAGCTCTCATGTCTTTCACATTCTGTCTGGAGGCATACGTTACTTCCTCCTAAACATCAAAATAGCTGCTGCTGAAGGCACATTCCTAGCACATGCAGATTTGCATTATTAGTAAGTGCTTTCAGAGTTCTGAAGTCATTTTTGCTGATGTCTTTCTACCAAAGCTGTATCTAGTCTGCTCAAGGGAAAACCATCTTAGAGATTAATCGCCTGCTAAGACAGAACAAAACCATTCATATCAAGCTGTCACTTTCTGATGCACTTAACTCAAGAGTTTAGGCTCCACTGGTTAGTTTCCCCTTTACTAGATTGAAAGCAAGTCACAGAACTGCTTCTCACAACAGATTCAATATACCTTTAGCCAAAGTTGAGACCATTACCTCTTAGATCGTCCACGGCTGCCACCTCCTTTGTGATGCTGTTCATAAGCCATGTTTTCCAGCCAAGATGGTACTTCTTGCTTAGCCTCAACAAGAAGATCAAGCAAGTCCTTGGTGATGTTAATGTTCCTCTCATTAAAGAATGAGGTGGCAAGACCTGAAGTAAACATTCAGTTTTACACAAGCACACTACAGCACTTCAACCCACTCGACACTTCACTTGCAGCAGTGACAAGTATAGTATCAGATTCCTTACTGCCAAGGTTAAGAGCACTAGAATCACCTGAAGAGAAAGCCATTTAAGACCATTATACCTCCACCACTAGTCACAAAACCCTTGGCCAAGAACAGGTGCCTAACAAACATAAAAGATACCAAGCTTTCATGCTGTATCAGAGCTTATTAATAGCAACAAAAACATTAACTAAAGGAACAGTTTACTTTCCACACTGGCTAAACAGCAGTAACCAGTTCCTGGTCACAGAAGGCAGGACACGGGCTTCTCTCAAATACTTACTTGGAATTTGCTGTCTAGCCAATGTAGTACAAGTACCAACTTGGGTATGAAATACTGTCTATGAAAATTCTTTAACATACTTACCAAGGTTTCCTACACGGCCTGTACGACCAATACGATGTACATACTCTTCAATGTCGCTTGGCAAGTCGAAGTTTATGACATGCTTTACATTTGAGATATCCAGTCCTCTTGCTGCTACCTAGCAGTTAAAGGATTAAATCAAATCTCAGTAAAATTTCACAGGCTGAGTAAATATGCTTACTGGCTCAAACTTCACTGATTTTACTTACTGCTGTGGCAACAAGAATTGGGCTCTTGCCCGAACGGAACTGATGCAGCGCTTCCTCTCTGTCTCTCTGAGAACGATCTCCATGTATACTTGTACAGGCATATCCTTCATGGTACAAGAAGTCCTCAAGAGCATCTGCACCCTTTTTAGTTTCCACAAACACCAGAGTCAAGGAATCTTTGCCTAACAATAATTGAAGCATGGGTTAGCAGAAGAGCTATGCAAATAACTTTGACACCACCATGTGGCAAAAGGTAGTTTCAATTCTCCACTCTTGCTTATTCTAAGCTGAGGATACTAGAGCCCCCCATTTCATATTACAAGAAGAGCTTATAGCCACTTAAAACCATTATCTAGCCAGTGCAATATATTCACTGCATTTGAAGGAAATATCCTTTTATTTACCTACTCAACAGAAGTTCTTATTACTTGAATCATTATATTTACCTCACCAGAACTGGATCTGAGAGTGGTCTTTACCTGTGGCATTTAGCAGGTCAAGCAGAAATGATCGTTTGTCTGACTCTTCCACCCATACTACTTTCTGTGTGATATTCTCAGATGTAGAACCTACTCTGCCAACAGCCAGAAAGATATATTCATCAAGGAAGTCACGAGCAAGCATCTAAAAAAGGAAAGATGGACATATACAAAGCAAACAAAAGAAATCCGATCAGCTTTTTTTTTTTTTATGCCTTCCAGGGCTGAAATTTGGCCCTATGAGCTCTTAAGATTTAGGATTTTGTCAAGTACCTGGATTTCCTTAGGGAAAGTAGCACTGAACATCATGGTATGACGAACCCCCTTTGGTGGCATAGTATCTTGTTCAACAATTCTACGAATTTGTGGTTCAAACCCCATATCAAGCATTCTGTCAGCTTCATCAAGCACTAGGTACCTAAATAGTAATAAAAAGTTATTCTTCAGAGCTTTTTCCTTAACCTGTAACACAGTAACAGAGTTCTCAACTAGGTGTTTACACAGTTCAAAAGCCAGAACTTGGGTCATTAAGCCCAGATCTCACTTTAGAAGGTACAGTTTTTAGCTGACAAGACACTCTCATGTGGCCAAGAACACTTTACTTACTTGCAGAAATCCAGTCCTATCTTTCCCCTCTCCATCATATCAACCAGTCGTCCTGGAGTTGCCACAAGCAAGTGACATCCACGCTCTAAGTCACGTATCTGCTGACCAATGTCTGCACCACCATATACAACGCAGGGACGAACTCTGGAACGGTATGCAAACTATAAAGCAAAGTAAATTAGTTCTAAGGAAAACTATAACTAGGCATTTTTATAAGGATGAACTCCTAGGCATACCTTTCTGGCTTCCTCGTAGATCTGCACAGCCAGCTCTCTAGTAGGAGCCAAGACCAGTGAGATTGGATATTGCTTGCGGCGCCCATACCTCCCATTCTCCTGAAGAGCAAGAAGAAATACTTTGAGTCCCCCAAATGCAAGAGAAAGTCCGAACAGCTGTTATAGGCAATACTGAAGATGGGATACCAAGTTTGTCTTAACAAGAAAGAAAAAGCATGACTGAGAGCCATCTTGTTTTGAGCACTGCATCAAGACTGCCCTATTACAGTACCCAAGATTCAGCTGCTGGTTAATATGTTAACAGCCACAAAGCCACACAACTCTCAGGTCTACAACCTGCACTGTTATCTGTAACTTAAGCAGCTGAGAAATAGCTGTATAAAACCTGTTCTTTCTAGCCTGAAGTCACAACAACATAGACATGTGTGACCTCATAGGTTTGCGGTAGAAAGGGAAGCATCTTTAAAGCTCACATAACAACAAAAAACTCAAACAATTAGGTACAGGTATCAATTCTTCAGAACAGAAAAAGGTTTCACAGCCTGTATTTTTTCAAGGGGAATAGCTAGTCTTTTAGAAGGCAAGAAGCTTGCCTATCCTACCCAAAATCATAGTAACATTTAGGACCATCTATTGTGTTCAGTAGCAGATATAAACATACAGGGCAAAGATACACATCAGTCATAGCTTTTCCAAGACTGCAGTTCAGATACTTGCCTTCATAGCTCTCAAGGCATCACCAGGGCCATCCGCGTAGATCTGACTCAGTATTGGCAGAAGAAATGCAGCTGTTTTCCCAGACCCTATTAGGACACAATTCAGTATCAACAGCCATTTTCAAAGCTACTCTATTATCAGCTACAGCACTAATTTTGTGCCACCAGCATATACCCAGTAACATTTGCACAAGTACATGGACACTGCCTATGGCAACGGAATGCAATCCTTTGCCAGTAGAGTTTCTCCACAAAAGACTTATCACTTCGCACCACAAAACCATGAGGTGAATGTGATTTAAGCCATGAACATTTCTCTAAGGACACACACAGTAAATGCAGTCAAGTCACATCAGAAGCAGTTACAATAATAAAGCCAGCTAATTTCCATCACTGCAGGTATTTCAGTGTACTCTTAAGACTACTACCTACACATCTCTTACCTGCAGCTTGAAAAATACAAGACCCTATTCCTACTGAGAACTGAACAGTAGAGTTATTAACTTACCTGTCTGAGCACAGGCCATCAAGTCTCTCTTTTCTTTAATAATAGGTATTGCATGTTTCTGGACTGGAGTAGGACGAGTGTAGCGTGTAAGCTCAATGTTTCCCATAATAATTTCTCCCATGTCAACATCACTGAACTGAAAGATATTTAAAATGAGCAAGATGACGATCCTTCCCTTCAGCCACCACAGCACAACATTCAGTCTAAGAAGTCATATGTAAAGTAGCTTTTGATTCATCTGTTACTATAGAGCTTGCCCATTAAGTTTACAGATACTCAGGAGCAAGTTACCAAGAGTCTGGTAACTACTTAGTCCAATCACAAGTGATCCTTAAAAAGCATGAAGTACAGACTATACCACCTCCTCCAAGCACTTTTACTTCTTTACAAGTCGACTATTAAAAGATAAGTTAATTACAAGTGAGCTGTGTTAACTAAAAATGCTTACATAACTGCTCTTATGTCTTAGTTCAATAGATACAACCCTCCTCTGAAAAACAGCTTAGCTGTAGGAAGGCAAGATAACATCTCCTTTCCTCCCTCAACTTAAGACAGCATGGTATCAAATAATAGTCACTATTAAATATAACAGCAAACCAGATTTATAAAAAACACCAAGAAACACCACCCCCCTAAAAAAAACAACCAACCAACTTACACTTTCAATATGTGGAGGACAGTTGCTGCCTGTTGCTTCAACGGGAATATCATCGTATTTTTCAAAGTTAATGCCAGTATTGCTTCCTGAAAAGAGCTCCCTGCAAACAGAGGAGGAAGTATTTTATTTGCTAGACATATCAATGGATTCTGTCATGTGAATTTAACTATATACATTACTTACTGCTCCAGGCGTTCACTTGGGGGAAGAGGCTTTGACCAGTCATCTTCATCTGATTTGTCAGACCAGCGGCTATTCCCACCACGGTCAAATCTGCCAAAGCCGCTCCTGTCATAGTCGCCACCTCTTCCACGCTCTTCATACCTAAATACAGCAAGAATGTCAGGACACCATTCCAGGTTTTTGGCATAAAAAATTAAAGTTACAATAACCTAGTAGTGTATGCTCTGTGTATTACATATATAACTGTAGAACAACTTGAAGTCATTTGATTTTCTGTGCTTCTTTCTCCACCCATGAACTGAAAGGACTTTACTCCCAGCCATCAGACTAGGTCATGCATTCTGTCTTAGTCGAGACTGTCATGACTTCACAGCTTAGGAGCATAGGTTGGCTTAACACACAGAATGAACCTTGTATCAAGATTTTTATTTAATCAAGTATTAACAGATGTAAAGGATCAGTTATCTCCCAGGAGTGCTGCAACACAAGTTGCTCAAGCCTTCACCAATTTTTGTAGGAAGCTCCACATGAACAACTTAGGAGATACTTATTTGGCACCACCCCACCCTTTCTCCAACCCTCATTTTACTTAGGTTCCACACAACCAGAAAAAATCCTTGAGTGCTGCAATTTGTTCCTTTATTCCCCCATCATGAATGTTACCAAAACAAATACAATAATTATATATCACATTATTATTTTATAAAGGATCTCACCTGTACCACTGACTCAGATAAAGAAGGTGGAAAAAGTCCTTACCTCAACTGGTAAGTTTTTGGATCTGGTAAGTCATGTTTGAGAAAACTCTGGATACAGGACTAGCGTCACCTTTACTAGCCGATAAAGGTCACTCTCATCACACTTGTGCATACAACGCATGATGTGTGTAAGACTGATCAAGTAAGGTAGAGAACCTGCAAGAGTCTCACCCAGTTTTATTAACTACACTTTTTAAACAAGGAAAAAAAATGCTGAAATTAGGAAAAAAAAAAAAAAGAAAGCTGTTTTGCTGTTTTTGTTTTCCAAATGGATCTTCAGGATTTTTTTTTCCTGAAAGTAGACCCCCATCTAGCACTTTTTTGGTGAAATGTTAAAGTCAGCAAGTCGTTACAGCTGCCAGTGAGTAGCTGGTGGTAGACTACAGGACACTTTTCAACATATGCAGTTTTCCCATCCTGGAACTCATGTAGCTTTAAAAGCAAGGCTCTCTCACTTTCTCCTCCCCTCCCAGGTTCCTCCTAGTTTATCCTATCGTCCACACCTAGAACTCTAACTTTAACATTAAGATTACAGATGCACTACTAGAACTGAGACAGACTTTGTACACACCACCCAGACAAGTAAGTACTTGCCTTCCTCCTCTTGATCCATTTCCACGGTCGAAGAAGCTTGATTTTGCTCCACGGTCAGACCGTGCACCAAAGCTGCTGTATGCATCCTTGTCTCTGCTAGAACTCCAGCCACCACTATCAAAACCTGGCAGAAAATGGTATTTTAGCTATACATTACATGGTCTACTTAAGAATCTCAGTTTAATCCTTAAGGATGAATTAACTTCACAACAAGAGACTTTTAACAGAACATCAGGAGTACCATAATTACTTCATTAGAGCAGGACAAAGTAGTTTGTAGCTTGCTTAGAAAGCATCTAAACCCAGATTTTGGTACGAGTAACTTTCAAACACTAAAAATACTGGGGTACATCACTGTGTCAAGAGACCTAACAACAGTTGTAGTGAGAGTAATTTTCAGGAAGTTATGAAGTTTTTCATTAGCAAAAAAAAAAAAAACACTGATGCTGTATTAAATTGAGATCTTGTACCAAGTCCAGAAAGGTTCAGAAAAGTCAAAATTATATAGTCCAAGTAACGCAGATAAAATAAGCTTACTCATACAGCTTGTTGCTGCAGTAGTTTCTGAAGCTGCTACCTTGCCACATTTTTCTTCAAGGTAGCACAGCAACTTTGAGACCAAGTCTTTCACAAATACATACATATGCACACCCTGCCAGAAAATTAGGGCCATTAATTCCCTTTGGTATTCCTATTCTGATTTTACTTGTGAATGGGAAGAGAACAGAGGTCCCAAGCCATACATGTCACTTCAAAGTAACCAGCTAGCAGAAGAAATCATGATGTAGAACACATGGCAAAATAAATCTAAAGCAAATTCACTGAGATAACCCATGACAGACCACAGGCTGACTCCTCTAAAGCAAAGAATGATCACAAGACCATACAATAATTATCAGGAAATTCTCTAAAACAACGAGGTGGGAAAAGGGGGGGTTGGTGAAGTAAAAGCCTGCATATATTGAACCCAGCACACATTTCCCAGGCAGGGGCAAATCTGGAGTTCAGTAAGGTACTTCCAAAGCAATTTTTTTAGTCCTTGCACCTATGAAGAATGGCAGAATTGTCAATACCTTATTCTCAATCAGCATTTTGAATTTGCATTTTGTAATGTTCTGAAGTTCTAACACCTACTCCTGGACCTACTATAGATCAAATCAGACTTTAAATATCCAAGAGCATCTTCCAGCAAGTCTAACAAGAAAATAACATGACAACAAGACTTAGTGTTATCAAGTCAAGCTCGTGGAAGGAAGGCATTTTAGACCAGGCAGCCCTGCATACCAAGCTCCATAAACTTTAGCTTTAACAGTTTAAAACCAGAACTGACATTAAGTAACCTCGAGACATTTTTTTGCTTACTCCTACTTCCTGCACTTCTGTACTCTCTTGTTCCCAGGTACAAAGCAGCAGAGAGATACTACAAGAGGGACAGATCCACAGGTGTATGCAAAGAACACGCTGAAAAAAGTAATGTAGGAGTTCAAAACAGAAAGCCTTTACATCCCTTACCGTGCTTCCCCTGTCAATACCTATTGAAAGATGCTCAGTTCTTCATGAACACAGGGAACAACTGGTCTTGAAGTATCAGACCACAGCCTTAAGCAATTAAGCCTACTGTGCAACTCTAATGGTGTCCATGAATTACTATACCATGATCAGCTACAGAGGAAAGTCAGAATCACAAACTAGAACCTATATACTACTTGTGTCTCGAGAACATCTAAGGGAACACCACACAGGACAAGCAATTCAAATTTTTAAATAAAGTTAGTTAACACTACCACAGAAGTCCACAAGTTTATGGTATGCGAGCAAGACAACTCTACTAGATTACTGAAATATAGTTGCAAATAGACTGAATTTTACATCAATGAGCATTTTATCAGGTTATTACACTTGTAAGGCTGCATCAAGAGTTTTAGTGTATGGTCAAATATCATTGTTATCCAAGGTCTCTTGACTGTTACTTGCTATACCTTGATAAAAAACCTGCTGCAATCTTTACAAGCTGCTCATTGGAATATTCAGCAACAAAGAACAACTTCAACACAGCCAAAAAAGCAATTGTTAATTTAGATGTAAACAACAGAAGCAAACATCATTTTTATCAAAGTAAAGCATGTAACAGACCACAAACTACCCTAAAAAACATCTCAGCTTTACAACCCGGTACTTATGATACCCACTTTCCTTCTCAGTAGGGGGCCTGAACAAGAGTTGCAGCTTTTCAATTTACCCATCATGAACCATGTCACAGGGAGCCATGAGCAGTTTAGTGATATGATACTCAACCACATTTAAAGGAAGCATTGAAATGTGATGCCTACCAAAGGAAGGTGGCAGCCTGTGCTCCAATAACTGAACAAACCATGGGTCAAATTAGTTTCAACATTTTCATACCTTTTGCAAGGTGAATCTTGAAGCTCACAGAAAAGCCAAATAATCACACATACAATGCAGTGTCTGAACTACAGTCTAGCACATAACAGACAGTGACAATCCTACACATATTAGATCATGATATGAACTCAAGGGTTAAGACTGAAGAATCCTTCTGTATCTGGTATCCCAAAAAAATTAACTGGAATTTAGTACAAATAACCCTATAGGGAAAGGAAATTTACGTATAGCAAGTGTCTACAAGCCAACTTTAAGTTGTTCCCTGCTTTTGAGAAACCCGCACATTCCCCTCAGGTTTAATTGTTATTTCTGGAAAGACTGCCAACATTTGAGGTTTATGTGACTGGGAATTTCAGAGCACTGAACTGCAGAACAATTCCTCTACTTTCCCCAAAACACTCAGCTCTGGTAACAGGCTGTTCATCATTTGGTGCTTCAGGACATGCTTCTTTTAGGTTAAAAAACACCCCCTCTTTCCCTCCCACCCAAACACCTCTCAAGACACAAACACACACTCACTACACTAGCTTGGACACATGCAAAGGCAAGACAGAAGTACAAAAAGCACCAAAAATCAGAAACACAAAAAACTTTGTTTCCTCAAATGGCGTAAAATTGCTATGAGATGTTTTTCAACAAGTCAAATTTAAAGTTACATAACCCCCCAAGTACTATCGGCATTTATTTCAATGGTCTACTCCCACCCACACCTGATGAAGTCCTCTTGCAGTATGGAAAAGACAATCTGTGAGAGTCTACTGCTTTAGAAACAGATGAGATCAAAGTCTTCCCATCCTATGAGACTTCCAACTCCTTAAGTTGCTGCATAGCAGAAAGCATTCGAGCTCCTCTGCAGTAGCTGAATAGATGTCAGAGGAAATGTTTCTTTAGTACCTATGCAGCATCTGCAACCTTTGCATCTTATTTCACCAGAAGACTCCACAAAACTTTTCTTCTTCATTCTCTTCCATTTAGAAAATAAAGTGCAAGATACAAAGGCCATTTCTGAGAACCCCATGTAAATATGACCAACACAGGTCATATACAGACTTCCATAAAAGCTGCAAGAAGCGGAACGCTAAAAGCAGAAGATTAAGTTGCAGTGTTCTGCAGAGAACAGTCAACCAGTCTGTATAACCACCTGTAACAACATTATCAAAACCTTTTAACTGTCTGTCCCTAGAGATTCATGAGGCCAAGGATGCAAGTGACACCCCGTATTTCTGATACATACCCTGTTTTGAAGCTTCCCTGTTCCGCAAGTGAGGAGGAATGTATCGGCCTTCTAAAGGACAAAAGAAAAGTAACATTACAAGATTGCAGCATTACCAATTTGAGATACTGGTCCATCAGCAAGAGCCTTTGTTAAGAACATTAAAAGAAAACCAACCGAATTTGTATGCCTCACAGGCTTTAAGGACTTTTACAGCATCTTTAAACAGGACTCCTTTAATACAGCAAGGCTGACCAATGCAGTGAAGATTTAAGTTCCTGCAGTTATGCGGAGCAGTTTGGTTTTGGTTTGTTGGGGCTTTTTTTTGTTGTTGTTTTTTAAACACATAAATGTCTTTGCTATTTATGTGACCAAGTCATACAAGCCCTTTACAGATGTTACAAGTGTTCATGACAAAAGCCTGCTTTCCTAGAACTCATTAAGGCATAAGCTACTGCCAGGTATTTGAGTAGCTTACAATTTTCACTGCGTCATTCAAGTACTGGCACCCACAAGTAAGAATGCTAACAGTATTTTTCCTTCCCCTGAAAGTCAAACATCCCCTTCAGTTCAGCTCAGATCAAACCAGAAGCCACATGTAATTGCTCCTGAATAGCTTTCTTCATTTACAATCCAGAAGCATCTGTCTGCTAAGCAACATCAATCAGAACGTACCAGGCACAAGCTGAATGTGAGTTTCAGGAAGATTCACATCTACCTAATGTATGTACTTAACCCTTGCATTTCAGAGATTGCAGTGTCTACTCCACTAAGACTAGTACAGTTAAAACTTTTACCAGGATTCCAACCCTAGCTGGATATTTTGAGAAAACAGATTATCTTAATAGTAGTACAATCAGTAGCCTCCATTGTTTGAACAGAGGCAACAGAAAACCTTGGACAGTTAGAACAGAAAAAAATGTTTGAAGTCATTCAAGTACTTAAACATACACATGCCATACCACTGCTGAATTCAGTGCTCATACCTAAGTATACAGCATTTTCAAAGCAAGCGTAACAGGCAATCTCCCCAATTCTTCCCATCATCCTCTGCAAATCCGGGCTTCAGAAATTTGTTTCACAGCTACAAAACCCTTGTTCTTTAAACTGTATTTATAAAATTGAGAACTTGCAGGTACTTACTGCTTGAAGAGCTTCCTTCACTCTGAGAGTCTGAGGAATTCAAGTCTAGACCAGAAAACTAAAAGAAATAAAAGAAATATCAACATGTAGCACAAATTTGATTCTATGAAATTTATGCTAAGACACAAAAAAACTTTTTGCTTATCAAGAGCAAACAGTGGTCCATCAAGTAACTGCTGCAAAGAAATTTGTTTATAGTGCCAGTTACATCTCCTGTAAACAAGAACCAAAAAGTCAGCACTCAAGCCCATACCATTTTCAAGTGTCTTCATATCCACCTCCAACAACCACCATGAACCACAGGGGTAGCAAGCAAAACCAGATGGGTTATCTTACACTCACTACATCAACTACCACATACTTCTGCGAACACTGTATGCAGACTAAACAGACATTTAAAATATTCTTTCAGTCCACTCAAGCACATTCTGACTGAGATCAATTCCCCCCCCCCCGGATCTACAGCCCCAAATAATACCAATTCAGTCAGGCACTTCACTTGCAGTTTAAACAAGTCCCCTGTGTGTCTGCATTAACACTACCAGAACATTACAGTCTTCCCGTCTGAGGCAGCTACGCTCCAAGAACATCACATGACTTTCTTCCTACAATTACTCTGGCAAGCACATTTTTTGCGTTTGCTTTTCTAAAACTCCATTTGCAGCCTTCAGACTCACAGTAAAGTCTACCAAAAGGTATTTCAGCTCAGGCACTATTGGCACATAACCCAAATGTTTTAAGTCAAACACAATATGGACTCATTTCAGCAGAAGGCAGTGGGCAACTCACAAAGCTTAAAGCACCAACTTATTACAGCTGTTTGCCTGCATGGCAGATTAGAAACTTACTTGGAAAAAATAAGACATGTTTAAATACAATTAGATTTCATGCAATACTAATTGCACAAGTGTCTTCCAATATGGTATGAATCGACCCAAAGCAAAGAAACCAAGGCACTCTCCTTTTTAAGTGTTCAGTTGCGCGTGGTGCCATTTAGAACACTCATACTCTGAAAAATCCTCTCATGGCAGGCCTTGTATTACCCTCTGTAAAGCTACTACTTAAAATCTGATCTCTGGTTGATCCAAGCACCAACATGAGCTTCAAGACTAATACTTATTTCAACAGTAAGCAAAGACTCTCCACCAGGTGAAAGTGGCTCTCTAAGGGCAGTCAACAGAAACAATATCTACACCTTCTCGCACTGGACTCCCTCCGTCTCCACGGCGGGGAGCAACGCTTGCCAGAACCTGCTCTCGGAGATGGCGCAGCAGCAAGCCCAGCGCGGCCGCCATCTCAGTGCGGCGGTGCAGCCGCCACTGCGGGCTGGGATTTTCGGCGCAGCAGGGAGCAGCCGCAGCCGCCCAGCTAATCCAGCACCCGTCACGTGTCACCGGCGGGGGGGGGGAACTAAGGACCGGCTCCCTGACCTACTTCGCTTAAGACTCCGGAGCAGCGTCTGCCCGACGCCGGCAAGGCGCCGAGGTCTAGCGCTGTCCTCCCCCGCCAGCTGCCCGCCCTGGATATCGCTACAACACGGAGGCCTCTTCCCGCCCCCCTTGCTCCAAGAATTAGATAACCATCTATCCCCCCCCCAACACTGGGCAAGGGCCTGCGCCTGACTCCGCCCCGCAGGACGGGGGGAGGGCTGAGTGGGAGCGTTTGAAGACGTAGCGATCCAGAGGAAAGGGGGAGGGGAGGGGGGAGAAAAAAAAAAAAAAAAAGGAAAAAAAAAAAGAAAGCGACAAATAACAACACTGTGGGCCCGGG
>JANRGW010019256.1:0-16043 GCA_024733675.1 Psilopsiagon aymara | reverse complement strand
CCATGCTGGCTGTCACCAAGCACCTTGTTGTTCTTCATGTGCCTCAGCATGCCTTCCAGGAGAATCTGCTCCAATATGTTGCCAGGCACAGAGGTGACTGCTCTGTAGTTCCCCAGCTCATCCATTTTCCCCTTCTTGGAAATGGGGTTATATTCCCCTTTTTCCAGGGGTCGGGAACTTCACCTGACTGCCACGATTTTTCAAATACGATGGATGCTAAAAACAAACCCAGGTAATAAAGACAGATCCAGCACTGCTTGCAAGCCCGCTTCCCAGCCAGGAATTGCCAAAAAGCTACATACTTCCAGTGGGATTGAGGCACCTTCAGATCTCCAAATCCCTTCCCTTTGCAAAAAACCTATGCAAAAATGCTACATCTTCAACTACCGATTCTAACGGATTCAGTTCCTTGGTTGGTAACTGTACACAGTGGAGTAGTATTTTAATCTTTATAAAACTACAAGGAATGGTAACAGTTTTCAAGGTCTTGAGGGTCAAATGTTAGCTTTAATTTATGCCTCAGTTAAACAGTTCTGTTTTCTCACTTTGCCACTTCTCCCCCCCCCTCACACCTACTATATCCTTCATGGCAGTAACGAAGTGTCCGAAAACTCAGCAGAGCTGTAACTTACTCTAATTTTGATGCTCATGCATTGCAAATATAGTCCTAGGAATCCTGGGCACCACGCTGAAGACAAGGCAATTCAGTGCAGACAGAAAGTGCCAGAGTTTAATAAGGTAACATGAGAATACATAAAATACCCAAGTAAAAAGAGAAGCAATCAAAGCTAAAGCAGAAGTTATATGAGATGGTACTGAAATCATCACTTAGAGCACTGAGGTAAACTGCAGGAGAACCACCACACTGCAAAAGCATTACTTCAGCTCACATTTGGCACAAATCAAAAGCAAATTGCAATCCACTGAGAAAATGCATTTCACTATTCTACGAGTTGACAAAAATGCAAAGGCTTCACTTTGCCATTATAACGTTACAGCCTTGTTTTCTAGCAAACTGCACTCAGATGTTGCTCCTCTGACATCATTAATCTCCATGGAAACCTTACAATAACTGTTGGCCTGAAATAGGTCCTGTCATCCCAGATCAACTCAGAAGTAGTCCAGCAAAAGATCTTATATCTCCTATTTTTTGGCAGTACATTTTTACCCATGAGCACAGCTGAAGAGTTACAATCCCTGCGGTCACTATGAAATAGAGCTTTCATATCTAACAATCAGAACTTAACACGAAGGTGAACTACTTTTCCAGTTGAGGCTGAGACACAGAGATTCAAAGATTACCTATTTCTTGAGTAGGATGTAGAGCTGGGAAAAATACACACCCCAAAAGATGTATCTCTATACTGAATGTCAGAAGATGATTAAAGCAAGAGACCAGGCTCCTAAAATCTGCTCTATTTCTGCACAGCATTAGCCCCTTACAGGCAGGGAACAGGGCAAAGCAAGAGACCTTTCTAGAGGTATCTATTAACATATACTTTTGGGGGTCACCAGGGAAATGCCCACTTCAAGTGGAATGCAACCATATGGGTTTAGTTGAGTTTTTTGTTCTCCATACCAACACAGCCACCCTCTATGACTGATGTCCCCAGCACAGGATTAAGGCAGTTACTCAGAGATGTTCCACCCAGCAAACAGGTCCTCTGCAAATGAGTTTAGTCCTGGGTTAAACTGACAGAGACATACAGACATACTAGATGTAAGGAAAGCTGTTTTCTTGGCAAGAATGTATACAGATTGCTCCTACAATGAAAATACTCTGCCTGCATGTACACAAATGCATGTAAAATGTATATAAATGTACACATACATTTATATAAAGAATTAAGAGTTCTTATAGACAACTGAGGGAGTAATGTGTAAAAGTAACTTTGAGACTTGCATAGTTCCAAGTGTCACACTGCTCTTAAACTTGCTTTCTTGAATGTAATTCAGTCATTGTTACGAATTTCCAGAGATAATTACCATAAATTGCCATATAAATTTGAGACATACGCAAGGTAAAAAGCAAAGACAAGGAAAGGAAAACAAGGGGGGAAATTGAAATAGTATATAGGCAATTGGTTTAATTTAATTCATTTTCAGCAGTCTCAAAAGGAGTTCCCTCCACTTAAGCTGTAAGTACTCAGACATTGCCAGAAAAATACGCCAAACCTACATTACTTAAGTCTGACCTTCCCAGCTTTAACTCTTACAAGTCATTCCCTGATCACAGTTCCTTTGTTCTGGGCAGAGACCTTTTTGCAGTGTATTTGTACACTTTCAAACCCAGTGAAATCCTGGGGTTCCCTGTATAGCTGGGTTTTTTAGATACTCTCATTAATCAGCTCACTAACTTGGGTAACACTGTTCATTGCCAATAACATCCAAGGTACACTGTCAGGTCTGGAACTTATTAATTGATGGCTGGTTTTACCTCAGCAGCATGTAGATATGCACTGCACAGAACTGGCTCACCAACATCTACAAACAAGATGACTTGCTGATACCTTTAACATCTACATTGAATTTACAGTTCATTTATTAATGAGTAAGCTATTAAGGGAAGCACTAGAGACCCACGGTGTAAGCATAGAGAAGTCCACATCAATTCAAAAGGCAGTAGAAATATGCCCCTGATTGGGAGCTTTGCATATTTTATAGGAAACCAATGTTGGAGACCACAGGCCTTTATCTACGTCTTTGCCTATCTAGCCTTTGCTAGCACTAGTCTCCAGACAAACGCCAGTTTATCATCAACAAGCCCGCCGCATGCTTTGCGACAGGTACTTTGCATTAACTACTCTTCTATGGGGAAAAGGTAAAAGAGGACGGAACATATACATCTGATGAGCGAGATGCTGGACTGGGACCTCCAGCCAGTAACTGAAGTGTTCAGAACCACACACAGCAATTTTATCTGTCCTCCAACTAACAAGCAGAAATAACCAGGCAGCTGCATGGTGGCATCCTTCTCACTGAAGTGCTGGAGAAAGAGGAGTAAATTCATCAAAAGCTAAAGACTGAATTATGTCAGGTTTACATCTTTAGGGGGCACAGCAAGCTCCCACCTTTATCTCAAGGTGGAGGTACCAAATACTCTCCCCTCTCTTTGTGCTCACTCCTGATGACAGAGATAAGAGTCAAGAGGATGGCAACAAACAGACCTTGTCTAATATGAGAAGAGAGTAAAGTGAATACTAGACAGCAGTGTCTTTTGCTGCTCCTGGGAGCTCCTTGTACTTTGGTGTATGCTGTGCCTTATGCTTGCTAACTATATAATGTCACCTGCGCAGTTTTGATCTTTTCCTGGAAAAGAAGCAATGATACACTGGATTTTAACTCTTACAGTAGTATTTCTTTAATAACACAATGATCATACAAGGCCTGATCAATGATACTCCCACGGTGGCCATGAGGTGATACCTAGGGGAGGGTACTTCATCAGACCAAGCATGTAACTACACTTCTCAGCATATTCTTTTGCAGTCTGGTGCTCAGAAACTGAGCCATAAAGCAGTATTTTTGTGGTAAATGGTTTTCTTGATGAGTTTCCCTTTCATGATTTGTATAAACAGGTTATTACATTCATAAGAACATGCTCTAAATAACACGAAACGAAGCCAGCAGATATCTGCTATTCCCCCCTGGGAGGCCAGGTTTAGACATCCAAGGAGAGACAGCAGTGGGACTGCTGCCCACACCTATCTCCATACCTTTTCCTCCTTCATTTTAATGATGGCCTAAATCTATGGAACCACAGAGCAACATGAGAATACCAAACCTTTCAAGCAGAAGAATGACTCAGTAAATTAGATTAGAACTACAGCAATAAATTGCTGCTTGTGGTTTTCCCCCCTCTAATCCTGCAAGTCTGACCCACCTTCCTTTTCTCTGACTCCTACCTCAGAGTAAGAAGTTATGAAGCCTTAATAACCCTGCTGCTAGCATGAAGGAGAAATTGCTTGATGCTTTCTCCCAAAGAGGCTTTTATAAAGCATTCAGACTTCACCAGCTCAGCAAACAGAACACAAAACACTGCAGAGAACATCGAGGTATGAAATACTTGAAAAACACAAAGAAAGGGCAAGTAATTTTTTTGTAACAACTGATGTGAAGTTTCACAAAGGGGGTACTTGAGTTTTTGTAACAAAAGTGTCCTGGTTGCTTCTGAAACTCATCCTGACCGCAATAAAATGTCTCATTCTGGACTTAAAGCCATTAACAGGAACAAACAGAAGCAGCAAGGAGAAAAAGAGAAGGAAAAAAATCCACAGAAGACAACTGAACTTCCAGGGATTTATGAAGGAGTTTGTGGACCAGAAGAGTTAACATCTGACAGAAAGGTGACATAGGCATCCTTGCGAGCCAAGAGCTCTCAGCAGCCTGACACTGCTCAGCAGCTCACACTGATGCACCAAGGGTGTATCAGAACACAGTTTGCTAACTGCTATCAAATCACTGTGTCACTTGGTTAGACAAGAAGCATCAACCCAGCATCAGCTGAAATGTCTTAAACTCTATCTTAGAAAATGGTTTCTTGAATATAAACTCTCATTCCCAGTATTTCCAGCAAGCTGCTGTGCTAAAGAGATCTCATTCACTCCTCAACCTTGTGCAGATAACTAAAACACATGAAATTTCTCTAATATCCATTATTTCAAGGACCTCATGTGCAGGTTTTTACTTCCAGATTGCTGTGAAAAACCTATTTGACACTGAGAGAGGTTCAGACAGGCTTCCAAGCTACACATCGTGTATTCAAAGACAGCAAGGCCACCATAAGGCTTAATTACAGAATGCAAATGCAGTTGATTAAGAAGAGTTTTCCTGAGTCACAGAATCTTGTCAGAGGTTTAGCGCTGGACTCTGATGCAGGAGTTTGCTTTAGTTTCAAATAAATACACTTCTTAAAAAGCACTTCAATTTTAAAGCAAGCCCAAATACAAGCTCAACCACTTCGGGTATTCAGAAGCTTCAGTAACTGTAGTCACATTCTCACTTTGGGTACACACACACAGATATATATCCATATGCACCAACCAAACACTGCAGCGTAGTTACAAATACTGAGCTTTCTGAACTCCAGGCCAGCCTCAATGTTGTTCTACCACAGCCAAATACTTTGTTATCCACTTCATTTCTGAACAGCATGTATTCTCTTGGCCCCATATGAATGCCAAAAAACCCTTGTGTTGCTGTTTGTCAGTTGCCATGCTATTGTCAACTATTCCACCCCTTGGGAATACAACATCCACCCACAATTTATCCAGTTTGTATTAGTAAGCTCTGCCTGACATTAGCTGCATTTCCAGGAATATGGTAACATTTTTCAACTGTTATAATCACTGTTTTTTACTATTAAAGCTCAAGTCAGATTCAGTTTAGCAGTGACACTTGAATCATGTGTAATGGCAAAGAGGAAATCCAAAATAGAACTCTGCTATATCCATGGAGAATACAGAGCTGGGAATATGAGGAGGAAATGGGCCTGGAGCTGAACCTATTTAATGGGTGAAGAAGGCAACGCCAGGTAAAGCCTGCACCCTCTTCCCTCATTGTTGGGCATGTGCAGACTTTCCTGCCCGGTACTGGCAGCAGAGAAAGAGCTGGAAACATTTTCTGCTGCCCATTATGAGATTCACTTGGGTGATGCAGAGCCCCTGGTGACACTGGTCCAGAAGATGAGAGCGTTTAGGCAGACTGGCTACTCTGTAATGACTGTTACGCAGTTTATTCCTGATCCTCATCCTAATTTCTTCAGGATTTAATCAATTAAACAGACTTAACAGATCAACAGATATGCCTAAAGGAGCAAGACATTCAGGTGCACCACAAGAAATATTCTGGAGGAATGTTTTTTTTCCTTTAGCCTTGCAATCTTGGATTTACTGTATGAAAAAAGAAATACTTCTAAATGCAAACCACTGATCCAATGTTTCTTATTAGTCTGCAGGCTTTGCACCTCAGCAGTTTCATCTGTAGCCAGTGTTGCATGACACTCATCCATGGCAACAGAGTTCAACATTCAATCATGAAGATGTCTCCCATTTAGCAAGAACTAGATGGAACACTTGGCTGATCTTCCTGTTGGCTTGGATTTGTCTTGACGATTACTGAGGTTAGTATGTACCAAACAAGATCTAGGCAACTGCAAAAACTATGTTAGTTTTGTTAAGCTGCAATTTGGGAGCGCTTCTGAAATCCTAATAGCTGCCCAAGCACCCCCTGCTGTACAGGAGTGTGTTTCTACCTGCTATGTAATGAAGTTCCTCTTCACAAGCTGGCCATCTATACGTCATGACCCCTGACTACTCCCTCGTGAACTCAGCAGCCTCTCATTACAGATATAATGCCACTAATGGCTGCATCAGAGTTTACCAGTCACCAGTTTTCCAGCGGCAACAACCCATGCCCCACATGCCACAGGCATCCAACAAGCTGCTTCCTTGATTAATAAAGCTGTGTTCTTTGGGTCCTGGCTATCTGAAGCTATTGGATCAGATTAAAAAGACTTCAGTGACACCACGACACGCCCAGACATTCCATCCAACATCAGCAAGTTGTTAATGTCTCTGCAATACGACTACTCTGTAATACTACTACTGTAGTATATGCTACTCCAGCAGTGAATACACCGCAATACAAAAAGTGTGTGTCTTCCTTTGTTCTTCAAGGACAAAACTGGCCCCTGGTGAAATTCACAGCCTGACATCTCCACAGAAGTCAACAAAAGATGGTGGCAGGCTGAGATTTGAAAATATTATAGGCCAATACTGCTGTGAAACAAGTAAGACCTAGAAACTATGTGCCAAAGTAACAGCCTCTTTGCTCTCTGATACTCTTAACCACCTTCATTTTACTAATTACAGGATAATATATATGAAGCCAAGTCATGTTACACATACACACACACACTTCAGAGTCATGTAATAGTGGACTAAAAGTTTAAAATGATATATTGAGGTAAGAAGAGAATTAACAAGCACCACATCTGCAAAGTCTACTCAACTGATTTCTAGTTTACGAGTGAGTAACTTACAAAGCAGTTCTGGACTGGATGGATAAAGAGTGGTCTAATTAGACTGATGTGCTGGGAAACTCTTCCTTCTGTGAAGCAATAAAACAAGATGATCAGTATAAAACCTGGTGGTTTTTGCTAGATCTTACTACTGGCAAAATCACCCCTCCCATAATCCACAAAAGTACAGTAACAAGACAATCACTTCACAGAATCACAGGACCATTAGGGTTGGAAGGGACCTCTGGAGATCACCCAGTCCAACCCCCCTGCCAAGGCAGGGCCACCTAGAGCAGGTTACACAGGAACATGTTCTGAACAGGATTTGGTTATGTCACTCTTAAATCTTTCATGGGAATGTGTTTTGGTGTATAACCTTGCATATAAATGAGATAAGCCATGGCTGGTAGTGTTGGAAGGTCTGGATGAAGCATGCCATTTCCCACTGCACTGTGCCAGGACAGATTTCAACATTCAAAGCATTCTGAATGATTACTAATCATCACAAAGGAGCAGCTGAACAGTGCTGCCACATTTGTATCTTCCCAAAATAAATGCTAGCTGATTTTAATTGTTTGTATTTCATGTCTTCTTTAGATGAGCAACATGAAGCGTGGAAGACTTCAGAATGAGCGACAGGCAAACTCCAGTAACACAGCAGTGGAACACGAGCATTACAAAGTATGACAATGATCCTCTTGCACAGCCATTCATTCCTAAGGTTTCTAAGCATCCTGCCTGCCACATGGCCGGGTTTTACCCACAAGTTATTGCAACTAAAACCTTTAGCAAAGGCATGTTGGCATCATCTGTATTTCCACACCACCTCAGAGCTGTAGTCATAAGCCACATGCTGTTTTGTCTGGCATGGTAGCAAAACAGAACCAAAGTTGTTCTGTGTCCCAAACAGCTCACAGAAGTTACCGGAGATACACCTAGCTAAACTGGAGGGGTAGGAGAGGCCTCGGAAATAACAATCTAATACTTTCTACACAAGAGTCTCAAAACAGTGGTTTGTGTATAGAAAAGGGACTTTATATGAGGAAGTGAGGGAGGATAACGAGGCAGCTTGTCAGCAGATGCTATGGTGCCATTTTCTGTTGCAAAAGGCCACGCAAACTAGCATACAAAGGTCTTGAGTTGAGAATGGAAAAAACAAACAAAAAAGGCTTTGGGCTTGGACGGATGGGGTGAGAGTACATTTCTTATTACTGACAGAAACAGAGCAGAGGCGACAGCCATTGGAGCCATGGTGAAGAGCACTCCAAGTACAAAAGGGCAGTTGATGTTTGATGTTCAAGAAGCCAGAAGAGTGAGAAGGGAACAGGACAATGACACCATCAAAGGAGCAGGCTAAGAACTGTGGAATCATTTCAACTTGGTGAAGTAAGACTGCATGTATCAAAGCAAGTTTGGTACAGCAACAGAAATGTGAAAAATAAGGATTCGGAGAAACAGTTACACATGTGCACAGATAAGCAGCTTTTTTCAACAGATGTTAAGCATCTGACATGCAATCCCCTCATGCCACAGCCTTCAGTATGACCCAAAGAGACCCGAGTAACAGCTAACACTGTCAGTCACAGAAGTGCCTTGGAGTGTATCAGCGGCAAGAGAGAAGTAGCAGAGGAATTCTGGGGAGACCAAGAAGCAACCAAACAGCAAGAGCACATGAAAGGTGAAAACAGCTTCCAGCTTTGCGTGAGAGTACGAGGTAGAGGAGGGAGACTGAATATAACCAAGTATACCAACAGTATATGGAGCTGTGAGGTAACAGGAATAAAACATAACCTTTAAGGCTTAAAATAGCAATTCTGAAAGGAAAGGCATAAAACCCTACCTTCAAGTTAAGTCATAATCAACAAGAGCCGAGTTTGATATGAGTGTGACAGCCATACCATGTTAGCAGAAGCTGAAATGACCTCTCACTTCTTTTTCCTGCCCTTAGATAAGCAAACATTGCTTGTGCCTAATGCAGGTTAAATCCCAGCCAGTTTGCTGTCAAACCAAGCGCCAAACTCAGCCAAGCAGCAGGCAAACAAAAACTCGACCTGATTTAACAACCACACTGAGGGGCTGGTCACATTGTTCATGCTCTGCAGTCTACATTACAGGCTAATACCATTTGAAATTCCTCACAAAAGAGAATTCTGTGCTATTTCCTGAGATCTCTTAGAAATAAAGGAATTATTTATGAGATGTCTGTTAATCTCTGGAAAGGAATAAGTAATATTTTGAGGTAAGGGCTAATGAACACTAATAGTATACTAAAAGATCTGCAGAGACAACTGGTATCACTCTATCACCAGAAGAAAAATCTATAAATGAACTTCAACACAGTCTCTACTTCGTATCTAAATTCAAAACAAAGTTGGACAACTCTAAACTCCAGGTGGAACTATGACTTTTACTTGAAACTTCCCTGTAAACAGGAAAAAAAACCCCAAAGCCTGGTCCTGCAGAACACAGATTCCTGTATGAGGCAACATACAGCGAGCCCGTCATGGATAAGAACAGCTCTATTTGTCAGGGATCTAATAACTGTTCCTAGGATGGACTTTGACATCTGATTCTCCTTTGAATGTTCTCCAAAAGAAGCAAGTTCATGCTCATATGAAAGTAGGCACGGAAATGGAATTGTTTGTAGCCTTGTTCACTGAAGGAAGAGTCCAGTAATGCTCCTGTGAGAAGCAGCAACAAAAGGGAATTCTGTATAATCTTTTAATCCCTACTTGCATGAGGAAACCCCATCCTTCTCTCAACTTACCTAGAAAAAGGCTACTGGAGAAATCACTTGTGCAGAACAACTGTAACCACCATTGCCACAGATCTTTTTGGAGGACAGAACACACAAACAATCCATCAGTATTATCAGCACTCTTTTGCAGAGCCCTGGAGAAGAGCCTGTGTCCGGAAGATTTTTTCCTGGTCTCCTCTGCCAGCCTGATAAAAGCCATCATCTGCTCCTGCAAATCTTGCTCTCTCAAGGTAGAAAAGAAACAAGTATTCTACATATAAGCACCCCATTGGCATTATTTACTAACAATTCACTGGGGCCTGACTGTATCACATGGTGTTAACTGCAGTCTGGAGCCTACTAGCTATCAAATCAACTGTCAAGTAGGAATTATGTGCATAGCTACAAGACAATAAATTCAGGTATAAGATTAATTTTATTAACAAGAAGAGACTTGAAGCACATGGCAAGATCCAGTTTGTAATTACATAAATGTGCCCACAATCAGCCTGCTGGCCTGCTGTGCATCAAGTAATCCATTTCTTTTGTTTTGTGAAGCTGAGCTTTAAATTATGTTGTGTAATTTATAAATCACCATACTGAAACCTGTTGATTATATGATGCATGGCAGTACTCAACTAAGTAATTTCCAGACCCAGTGGGAACCACAGAAATGTTCCCGGGCCCTTCAAATTACTGATAAACATGCTAATTATTTGCTACTTAATAGTAAGGTTTAGCAAGATGTAAATTACAATATGGTAGGGTTGGTTAAGCCCTTTGTTATTTAAAACACTTTCACACATTATCTTCTTTCAATCTAGCACTATAGCAGAAATGGCACTAACAATCTGCTTCTACACACAGAACTGCTGCCCTTCTGGCTCCCAGTGTAGTGGCTTAGTAACAGAGGGACTCCAGATAGGGCAGAATCCTTCCTCACTTCAACCTGAGCCCCAGCTACCAACCACACTGCCAGGCAGTAAATAAATCCCTAATTACCACTGCTGTAACAGGGACAACAGGCGTACACAGACCCTTGTTTCACTTCTACTTGCACGTTTCTAACCTAAAGCTAAAGCCACAACAAAAATCCGTTATAAGCAAATGCACAGCTGCTGTGGAGACGTTCTGCTTCCCACTGCAGAGCCTCTGCATCCCTCACTGTACTCAGTGAACCTTGCTTTTGAAGACTTGATTGATAAAGAGACAACAGCAAAGGGGTTAGACACACAGCAACCAACCTATTCAAATGCAACTGGCGCTGATAGTATGAGACCAGGAAAAGCAACCCAAAAGGGAGGGCCTAGCAAACATTTTCTATTTGTTTCTAGAAACTCAAACATTCAGTTGCTATAAGAGAACACAATAAAAAATAACGGAGCTGTGTTTAGACCTAACAACTGCCAAAGCCAACAATACAAAAATCTCTCTGGTCCCCAGTGTAACTAGTCAGATGGACGGTATGCTAAAAGCTCAACTGTTTTATTGTTGCTGGAGGAAAAAAATTGTGACTGGAAGCATTGCAGTAGAATTCCAGGCAGAGCAGTAACGTCTGCCATAACACGAGGACCGCTAGACCATTTGGAAGATTAATAAGGGGGCCAAGCATTCACAACTATAATGCTGAATGGGGATGCAGGAAGGAAGAGAGGGAGCAGCAGTACCGTTTTCTTCTAGAGTGGTCACCCTGTAGCAAGCAACTAGAGAGAGCAGGGGGTTGGTTATCCATGCACATTTAAACATCTGCATTACACAGGCATTACACAAGGAACATTGGTACTTGAGGGAGACTGCCTCACCAGGTGCAGCTGGAGCTGACCACTACAATTTCCTAGTGGCAAAGACATTTTGTAAGGCTCCCACCACCTTTTGTGTGGAACTAAGTGAACTGACAGTTTGCGCCTACTCTACTCACATGGCTGTAATCTGTGCAGCTGTTTGTGAGACTCTAAAATAACTTCTGAAGAAAAACCCAACCAAACCCTAACTCTTTTCTTCTTTATTTGTTGTTTTCTTATCCTGACTTCACTGATAAGGGTTAAAGTTTGGATTAACAGATAGATTCATAAGCACAGTGGAGGGAGTAGTAAATTACAGTTGATTAGGAGAAAAAGCAAATTGAGCTCGGATAGGGAACTGCTAAAAAAGCTCTATGTGCAGGGCAGTACAACATGGACCTGCATCCTCACATTTCTATTTCGTGCAGGGCAGACACATTCAACTGTTTCTTCAGCAGTGTTTTATGTGTGCTTTAATTGAAGCATGTGAACAGCAGTTGGCATTTTACAAAATGCTGGCTCTAGGGATTAATGTTACAAAGGATTCCAAAGCTGTGATTTCAAGCTGCTTTACAATTGTAAGGAACACTGGCTTCTGCAGAGGGTCGTAGCACAAGCAGCAAAAGTCACGTCCAAATTGATGTGGGGAAGACAGCACTCAAAATGGAGAGATCTTAAGCATCAGCACACAGCAATGTGCCACATCTAGAGTAATACATGGAAAATGGAGAACTAAAAGCCCTTAACTATTTGCTGAACTATGCACTTGGTGCTTCTTTTTTGCCTCAAACATCTTTGTTAGTTTTGGTGTACATACGTATTGCACTCCATGACCTGTCCATCATTATATCCCTACCGTGAAATCCTGGATCCACATTTGTCAACAGGATACTTGTGCTGATGCCAATAAACTTATAGCAGTGGTTCAACAACTGGGCTAAAGGAAATGAAAGGGTACAGAGATGGTCCTTCCTGAATAGAGGAAGAGCTCTGCTTTTAGCTTGGTCTCCTACCACACCAGTTTTAGTGGTAGCCTTCGGGTATCTCCCTGTATACAGCCTTCTCACCTGAACACTGTAAGTACCTGTATGCACATAGTTGTTACTGTGAATTCCAGCAAAGTCACTTGTCCAACCATCTGCTACCAGCATTATCTGAGCAAACCCAGCTTGAGGATCAGTGATTCACTGAAGGAACTGAAATGGCATAAGCCTGTAGTAGAGATGTTCATGTCTTTCTCAGCTACTTTCTGCAGAGACAAGCACAACACTCATCCTTTGGGACCAAGGCTGCACCCCTCTACTCCACAGAAGATTCTTGGTATGCCCTTATACATGTTTTTGGCATGAAAATGCCTCTCACATTTCTCTTTGCAAAGACTAAGTGAAATTAAATTTGTATGTCTACTCAAAGAATCCAGCAACAAGTTTGTTCTGTAGCCTTAAGTCTCAGGAGCTCCTCAGAACTCGCTGTGCCATCATAGTTCAGTGAGTTACACATCACTTCTCTTTCCTGCAGCACTGCACTCCGTATCTTTCATATTATTTTCTCCATTCATGTTAGAACACATAAAATAAGGAAGATCTCCAAAACCACAAGGCCATTTGAAGAAAAATATCAACTCATACCCAGACCCCAATTACAAAGATTTGCAAAATGGTCAAACAGCAGCCCTAAGATGGCACAGAAAGTAAACAGACACCTTCTGTGAGACAGGCTGGGGCAGGAACAGAGAGAAAAAGCTAAGAAAATGCTTTGATCACAGCAATAACTGCCATTCCGCTTGATGAAACCCGTTGTTTGTTAGCAAAGATATCACCAGTTCCTTTGCCAGTGACTCAAGAGTGATACCGAACTACCACTGCAGAGCAGCCACACTGAAATCATGGTGCCCAAACCATCAGTCAGCACAGAGGGATTAAAAAACGACTGTGCACTCCCTTCTTCACACCCAGAAGGTGCCATCAGTGAGGTTCTCAAGACCTCACCCGTACCTCCTGAGTACAGAAGGATTCAAGAGATATCCTCCCCAGAGTGCCAGGCAATGACAAGCAGTGAAGCAGGAAAACAGGTTGGGATTTCTACCAGAGGACCCAAATTTGGTGCACAAAGGTACAATATACACACATGGAATAGAAATCAAGTGCTAATCCCTAGCTAGTCTGCAACCAATGGAAGGAAAACAAACGCACAAATTACTTGCTGGTAATCTGGGTGCACAGCTCTGCGAAGGACTGCGAAGAAAAAAAATTAGGCAGAAATACCAAGTGACGATTCCCAAAACTTTCAGTTTGCGTTCTCAAGGATTGAAACCTGAAAACAGAACAAGTGGCCCCAGCGCGGCTGCAAAATAACTCAGTAAGTCTTTTAGGTAGCGGCACTCGACAGCATAAAAAGGTTGTGACAACATAATAAAGTTGCAGCAAAATAATACAATCCCAATGGAATAAGCAGCAAATTTTACATTTAGTATTTCCATCTGGTTTATTTCCCTTTTCCTTCATAACTCAGAATAAAACAGACTTTCTGCTACATATTCTGTTTCACGGCTGATTCGAATGAAATAATACAGTGACTCTCATTATAACTTGCTTGGAGCATAATAAAGTAGTTTGGAGACTTGTAAGTGTTCATGCTCAGTCATGGTGATGAAAATAGAGAATCTGCCATGACTTCCATATACATGCTATTTAGTGTTATTTTGCTAAGGAAATAAAGGAAGACTTTCTTATGGAAGAAACATTGAAAGAAATGCTATTCCTTACGTGAAAACTAAAGAAGCGACAGAGGAACTACTTTTATTTTTTTCCAGCGGGATATTATCTTCAACTTTTCTATTCACTCTTTGCTTTTGGTCTGTCTCCAAGTGATTAACTGAAATGACTCTATTAATTTTCCACATATCATTTACACGGGCCAGATTTGAGTTATTTATGATCAGAAAAATTTCAACAATGGCATTTCTTTAAACCTTCAGTTTTAGGTGTACTTGTACACTTACATCATAGAATCACAGGCTGGTTTGGATTGGAAAGGACCTTAAAGCTCATCCAGCTCCAACCACAGGCAGGGACACCTTCCACTAAACCAGGTTGCTCCAAGGCCCGTCCAGCCTGGTCTTGATGATGCTGTTTATTCATTTCTAGGTACTGGCTCTAGATTTCAGTGACAAAGCTGATGGAAAATAATAAAAACCAACCAAGCAAACAACAAACCCCATAAATTAGGTTAATATTTATAAGTCCTGAATAGAAACTCTTAGCATAACACTACCTTTGCTCAGTAACATATGCACCTTACACATTATGCAGATTTCTTCAGTACAGGCTAGCAACTCTCCAACCACTTGTTCAACAGGGACTTATTTGTTCTGAATTTGAATGCTCTGAAACATGACCTAATTGTCAAAGCCTCACCTCAGTGGGGTCATATCCTGATTTTCATTCCCCAGTAGTGCCTAACTAATGTTTCACAGTAAGGCCATATGGTGACTTCCTTGTGGCCCTCGTATTGACAAGTGAACAATTATATACTTCTGTTAGTAGTAGTACATACGAGATCCAGTTTCCCAGAGCAAACAACCTGTGTGCCACCACAATGCCACCTATGATCTGCTATATCATGCTACGATTACCTGCACTAAGTCTCAAATAATCTAAATGTATTCAGTAAATGCTCATAAACATACAGAAACATTCTTTAAACCAAGACTTTAAGCTATATCATAGACCCTTTAATGCAATCACATTCTTTTCTAAGTTTTCATTTTACCATCTACTCATGAAGCCTACTGCCGCCTTATTTTTTCTATCCTCTAATTCTTCTCTCAAGCTGAATTAATACTATTCTGCAACTCACAGACACTATGGCTTAATCCAAAGCATCACCTGGATATACACTCAGCTTCCATACAAAAGTAGGGTCAAATAATCCTGTTTAGAAGTGAATAAAAACATACACACATTTAATATATGACTGGAGGAAGAAGTTCAATTCCTAAAAACATTAACATAAATTTTTCCATTACCAGCAACAAAATGAAACCAAGGTGACATTTTCAGTTTGATACATTGAGAAATGAATAGATTATAGAATAATAGAATGGTTTGGGTTGGAAAGGACCTTAAGATCATTCAGTTCCAACCCTTTGAAATAAGCAGGGATGCCTCATCCTAGACCATGTCACTGAAGGCCCTGTCCATCCTGGCCTTGAACACTACCAGCACCAGCGCCCCACTACCCTCACAGTAAAGAACTTCTTCCTTGTAATAGCAAAGAGACAAAAAAGCATAATTTATATAGAAAATATAGAAATTTGCAGAGTGCCAAACTGTCGTGGTTTAAGCCGTAAATCAGCCATGCAGTTCGCTCACTCACTCCCCCCTCTTTCTTCCCCCCCGGTCCCAGAGGGATGGGAAGGAGAATCGAAAGAATGCAACTCCCATGGGTTGAGATAAGAACAGTTTAGTAACTAAGGTATAACACAAACCACTGCTGCTACCAC
>JANRGW010019252.1:0-13430 GCA_024733675.1 Psilopsiagon aymara | reverse complement strand
AGCCCCAATGTTCTCAGCCTGGCTCCATACGGGACCTGCTCCAGCCCCTGCTCATCCTCATGGCCTCCTCTGGACTTGCTCCAACAGCTCCATGTCCTTCTGATGCTGAGGACACCAGAACTGCACCCAGTGCTGCGAGCGGGGTCTCAAGGGAGCAGAACAGAGGGGCAGGATCAGGTCCTTTGGCCTGCTCTCATGCTTCCTTTGATACAGCCCAGTATACAAACGCTTTCTGGGCTGCAAACATCATTTGCAGACCATGCAGCAAATGCAGCTTGCTTGGGGTGGCCATGCTGCGTGCCCAAGTCTCAGTCGCAGTTATTCCAGCGTTGTCAGACAGCTTGTGCATGTCAGAGGCAAAGTGCTCTTGGCTGGGGATGGGGTCACGCTGACCTCCCATGGAGCTTGCTGCCTCCAGCATCTTGTGCCAGCCCTTCAGCAGCAGGAGTTCCTTTGAAACGAGGTTTGCTCTATAGTGCTGTTTGTCCTGCAGCAGGCATCGTGCCACAAGCAGCGAGGGAGCATGGGTGAGATGCGGCAAAGCAAGGTGAGATGTGAGATCTCTGCCTTGGGGCACGCTGGATGGACCAGACAGTGCTCTCTCTCAGCTGGTCAGGAGCTTAGGTTGGTACCAGCATCACTGGTCAGCATGGGCAGGGAAGGAGGACACTTTTGCTCTGTGTCTCCTGTGTCTAAGCGAGGTGCTTTGCTTGGTGTTTTCTTCTCCTAGGGAGGTCTGCCCAGCGCTGAGCATCTCCAGGAGCAGAAATGCCCCGGCCATTCCCTACCCACTTGATATGCATCAGTTTTGCTTAGACTTGTAATGTTTCTTCTAGCACTTTAACAGCATTTTCCCTGCTGCAGCCCCAGCCTGTTAGTTCTCATGTTGTTGTCAGTGACTAATGAGGATAATTTCTCCCCGCTTGCCCTGTAACAGCCTCTTCCAGTTGCAAACAGCACTCCCGCCTCCATACAGTCATCCAGGCTCCAGCCCGAGCCTGCCTCACACAGGCCCAATTCTCAAAACCCTTTCATCATTTTTGTGGCTCCCCTACCAACATGCGCTGCCGTAGGGTCATGATATGCATCAAACTTCTAACTCATGGAGGGCAGAGAGGATGGAGGTGGGATCCGAGCAGCTCGGCTTCGGAAAGCCAGAGAGACCCCACAGTTGGTCCTGCTGGAGGGGAGGTAACTGGGGGTGACCCAGGTAATGGGAAGGAATGTTGTTCAAACAGAGCAGCTGGACCTGCAAGCACTGTGCATGAAGCTCTTCACTGTGCCTGCTATATAGATGTCCCTGTAAAAGCCCCTCTGGCTGCTCTAGCCTCAAGTTAGGGCGATGCAGAAAGGATGCTTTTACACAGGCAGGTGAGAAAGCAAGAACTGGGGTAGAGCCCATGTTCTTGCAGTGCTTGGAAATGTCCTTTCAGACTAACTGCAGGGGCTGTGCTCAAGCAGGGATTCCCGCAGCAGCATCCCATGCCAGCATTGCCATTTGCTGTTTGCTTTCCTGCAGCGCAAAGATCTTCCACCGGTGGGTGAATTAGTGCCTATATCCCGCCTGTCTGCTGACTTCTGTAGGTCCTAGAGGTAAATTGGGAGACCTCAGGAGGAAAAGTCGCTGAAAATGGGGGATGAAAGTTATTTCCTTGCACTCCTCAAGTATCAATCTGCACCTCCATCTAGTGGTTAGAGCTACACAAAGAGGGTATGAGCTGCCTACAGCAGAAGACACCCCTCTCGCTGGTGACTGCAACTCCCACTGCTCACCCCGGAAGGTCCCATCTGCCTGTCCAACTGTTGGCCAACTGAACACAACTTGTACTTGAGCAAGTCCCATCCAACATTCGCTCCAGAGACAGCTGGAAACCTCGAGAAACTGAGGCACCCCAAACCTAGCAGGGCATGTCAGCTTTTGAAAGCATCCCTCTCCAAAGCCACCGAGATCCTGAGGTGCGAAAGCCACCTTGGCTCTGCTCTCCCTCCCTCACTGCAGTGACCATGTTGGGTGGCTCCATTTATGGGCTTCTTCTGGAAGAGGAAAAGCTGCCACTCAAGGAACTGGGAACTGGTCTCTCTCCATTGCCTGTCCCTGAAGACCTGCTCCTGCTCCTTGCCAGCCTCGGCTCCTGGGACACCAGCATTGCTAAGCCATTTGGGATGCTGAGAGCAGAAAACCATGGCAGACTTTCTAATATCCAGGCACAACCTGCCCAGAGGCTCTGTCTGAATATGTATCATATGAGGTCGCTTGACTACAACAGAACTAGAATTGGCCCTACCTAATAACAGGGCTCCCTCTACCTTGGAACAGAGGGCTCAGACTTCCAGCAGCGATTTAGTGACTTCAGCAAACTATGATTTTTATAACCTGAAGCATGTGAGTTCTCACCCAAAAGTCCTTTCTGTCCCCCTTTTCCCTACTTGAGGAAACAAAATAGGGGCAGGTTTCTGATTAAGATGCACACACAGTTCTATCCAAAAACTGATGCAATAAAACGTGCTGAGTAAAATCACTGCTAAAGCTCGTTGCCGTGCTTTATGGGGCTGCTCTGAGAGTGTGAAAACCCATTTGCTGCATTTTATTAAATGATGAAAAATGCCAAACTCGCGAAGGAACTGTGCAGTGGATGTGGCTCGACTGCCTCTAGTGAGAACATGATGGAGCCTCTCTGAGCTGGCAGGAAGGGAAGGGGGGAAATCTCTCACTGCGCTGCTGCCACACTGTGCGGCAGTGACTCCAGGGCAAAGCAACCCACAGTGACAGCAGAGCTTCCACCCAGCCCTGCTCCAACCTCACAACTGACCCAGAGTGGGACAAGTACAAAGAGCACTGAAGCCAGAACCCAGGCCCGGGTACCTCAGACTCTAAATGATGTTTTTCTCTACCTTTTGGCACGTTATGTCCACAAACCGCGTGTGCAAGCTGAGCATCCATGGTGCCCTTTGTGGGGAAGCTGGAGGATGGGGTACCATGAGCTTCATGAAGCCAGCTCAGTCCCAGAGCAGACCTGGTCAGGGCATGGCTACAGAAGCTTGTTCCAGTACTGATCTGAAACGTATTTGCTGAGGGACAGTTTTTACCTGCTTCAAGGCAGGCGCAAGTACCAGTGATGCCAGCTCTGCTGGAGCTGCAGGCACCCTGAGCTCTGCAGCACCAGCATGCTGGCATTGATGTCCCCTGCTGAGGTGGCACTTTGCCCTGCTCTCAAACCTGTGGTGCCTACCTCCGACAAGGTGTAGGTGCTAATCAAACCCAAGATTATAGTGGGGCAGTGAGGAGTGCAGGAAATAGCATTTTATCATCAGAGAGCCTTCTGTGCCAGACAGAACACTCACTGAGCATCACCGCAAAGGAGCTGGCTTTTTGCATCTTACATTATCGGAAATAAAAAACCCTATCACTTGAAAAACACCTTCTCCTGTTAAAAGATATTGTGTACGGATGTTATTAACTGGGCAGCGCTGCTTTCAGTTCAGATCTATATTCACCTTGGCCTTGGGTCACTCAGTTGAAACCTAAGCTCTGTGGATTGGAGGATGCCAGGGCATTCAGTTGCTTTTCTCTTCTGCTCCTGGGCTGGGGTTTGTTTTCTCTCTGCTAGCTAGAAAAGAGAAGAAAAATAAAGATCTTTCAGCCTGTGCACAAGCCAAAACCTGCCATGAAGTTTTGTATGAAACAAGCAGTGCCTGGTCCTTTCAATGGCCTTCCAGATAAAGCAGGAAGAGTGCAAGCGTGAAGACAGCAGGGACCTGCTTACTGAGGCTTATGGGCTCAGGTGGACTCCAACTGCAGGTACCCAGAGACCCACACACTGAGGGGCTGTAAGAGGAGGGAGGTTATCAAAGCTGTGGCTGCCCCATCCCTGGCAGTGTTCAAGGCCAGGTTGGACACAAGGGCTTGGAGCAAGCTGCTCTAGCGGAAGGTGTCCCTGGCCGTGGCAGGGGGCTGGAACTGGATGAGCTTTAAGGTCCCTTCCAACCCAAACCAGTCTGGGATCCTATGATTCTCCATGTGTAATAATTTCTGCTTCCTGAAAGTTGCAGTGTGGCTGTTGAGGCAAAGAAGTCAGTTCTTGTCCGTGCTCCAGCAAATCAGAGATGCTGCATAAATTATCACTTACCTCAGTGCCTAATATCATGTTGGAGCTAAGCACATATTAAAATCTAGACAGGTGCTAAATGCAGCTTTCATGTTTGCACTGATATGATGATCATCCTTCTCCTTCTTCTCTGATCCCCTCCCTCTCCTATGTTGAGTGAGGAAAGAAGAATTGCTGAAGTGCCTCATTCAATACTGTAGTTGTTGAAAATCCACCCTCTGCCTTCCAGGTTAGAGAATAACAGAATCACACAATGGCTGGGGGTGGAAGGGACCTCTGGAGATCACCCAGTCCAACCCCTGCCAAAGCAGGGCCACCCAAAGCAAGTTACACAGGAACGTGTCCAGGCACACGTGAAATCAAAGGGGATGCATCCTGACTAGCATCAATCACCTTTTGAGTTCTAACCCTGCATATACTATATTTTCTACCAAGAAATGGATGCAAACCATGTGCAGCTTGCTATCTCAGATGGGAACAGTTGCTCTTTGCATGCAAAAGAGAGGTAGGCTGAAAAATCAACGTGAATTCAGTTTTCTGTCTTAGGCTACTGCTTTTATCCAGCTGGACAAAGAAGGGGCTCTTCATCAGGGACTGGAGCGATAGGACCAGGGGTGATGGGCTCAAACTGAAACAGGGGAAGTTCAGGGTAGACATAATGCCTGTGAGGGTGCTGAGGTGCTGGCACAGGGTGCCAAAGGAAGTGGTAAATGCTGCGTCCCTGGCAGTGTTCAAAGCCAGGCTGGATGGGGCTTGGAGCAACCTGCTCTAGTGGAAGGCGTCCCTGCTTGTGGCATGGGGTTGGAACTGGATCAGCTTTAAGGTCACTTCCAACCCGAAAAATTCTGTGGTTCTATATGTGATCTGTGGGAGCCCAGAGAACCCTTCCCCGAAGAGAAGCCATGAATTTAATACCAAATTATATTCACCAAAAGACACAAAAAGCCCCTTTCCAGATTGATTTCCAGAAGCCAGATGAAGCAGTTGCTGTAGATAATCACTGTAAAGATTAATACCTTAGAGAATATTTCTTCCTGGAGCTCAATCCAAGAGCCCAAGCTGTCAGGATCCAAGAGAGTAGCCACAGTGACAAGGGGGCTCTGCACATTGCAGAGGAGGAATGAATTTGGCAACCGTCTTAAAGCAATGGTAGATTCCTGCTACTGCAGGCCTGAGGGGCCAACACACAAGAGAAAATAAGCCCTGTGCTACTGGAAAATAAATGGAGAACAGTCTACAGCATTGTTGTAGGGGTTTCATGCAGTTCACTTTGTGTCCTAAGGCTTTTATAGAAAGGAGACTATTCCAGGCATTTTGGGAATGGCAATACACCTGCCTATGGAGTCTTGCAGTAAAGACTTAATTTGCCATTAAACACTGCAGTTGGCTTTACAAATTCCACAGAAAGGCTCTCACTCAATTCTATTGCTCTCCAGAGAACAACAATTTCATAAAGCATTTTTCATTTAGAGATTCCAGGGCATTTTTGTCTGAAAAGAGATGGGCTGGAGATGCTGGCCTGTGGTACCCAGAGTTTTACGGGCACAGGGTATGTGTGGTGGGGCCACGTGGAGAGGATGTCACAAGAAGGATCAACAGAGGACCGCCTGCTTCCCATAGACAAGAAGCCTTCAAGCGGCACAAGCCCAAGGCACAGCAGAATGTTCTGATGCTAAAGTACCACTGATCCAGCAGACATTAACAGAACAGAAAAGCAATGCGACACTGGTACCATCTCATCTGGAGAGCCCAAACTGGACAGATCTGCCTGAAAGCTCCGCATTCCAAAAGCACTTTGGGGGAACAGCTAATGAATCTGTGTCCCCAGCACAGAGGTGTCCTCCCTGGGGCTGGATGTGAAGCTGGCTGAAGCTGATGTGATGTCTCACCAGGTTCCATGCTTAGGGCAGCTTCAGAGGTAACCTCTAGAGATGTGCAATGTATGATTACTATAGCAGTGGATTTTGCAGACTTCCAAAACTGAATTGGAATAAGATAATAACTTAGTAGTGAAAGTAAATGGGTACTTACAGCTCCTCAAATACACGAGGGGATGATCCCTTCCTTCCGCAACTTAGAATTAGGATTTTTTTTCCCATATAGATAGCCAATTTACCAGCTGAAAGTTGTCTTCTCCATCAAAATTGATGAAAGAAAAGGTTCTGGTGGGAACTTTAGGGTTTTGGAGAGATAAAGCCTACAGTACCCACGTTAATGCTGGCAACGCAGTGCGCTTACAGTACCTGTCCCAAGGTTACATTCTTCTGCAGCATCCTAACATCGGAGTTAGAAGCAGAAGTTGCCAGATGTAACATGACTTTTACCTGGTTTTGTGTGAAGTTAAACTTAAGTTATTGCTTTGGGTTTTCTTAAATGTGCATAAGCAGTTTTTAAATGGTAAAAATCCCTTGAGAAGAAGAGGCTGCTCTGGAATATCTAGGGAATTGCTGATGACTGAAGTGAGATTAAGATGCTTTAGATGGCAGGAACATGACTAACAAATCGCCCCTATAGTTCGTCTCTGTTCCTCTGCTGTCCCCAACTTTCCGGCTATTCCAGTCTGTAGCTTTCTTTTTGGCAAAGAAACAAACTAAAGCTTCAAGAGTTTTTGGAGCAGAAAGCCAGACATTCCTCCTTGTCCTCCCCTGCTCTGAGGCAATGGTTGAAGTGAGCCTTTGATATATAAGCTCAAGTGCTCAACCCCCAGCTGCAGCATGCAGCATTATGTGGGAGTCGCATACAAGGAGCTTTTAGGTCTTGCTGAAAAGGGCCCTGAATTGTCCACTTACAATAGCAGCAACAATCTCACTTTTAAGCTTAGTTCATTGGTTTCTGACCACTGTTAAGATATTGACAATACTGTCAATATTTTGGTTTTAGTTATCCTTTCAGATGCATGTCAAGAGCAATTCTGGGAAAGCAGGATTCAGTCGGGACGCTATTCTTCCACTTCACATTGCTGAAAGTGCTTGAAAGTTTCTGCCAAAGGAAAAGAAACCCCATTTATTTTCCAACCATAACAGTGGCATGAGAAACCCAGCAATAAGTAACTCCAAAATACAATGGACTTGTTTCACTCAGGCCTTCTCAAAAGGGTACTTAGAGCATGAGCTTGTGGGTGGCTGAAAGCTTATAGAATAATCACAACGTAAGGCACATCTTAACATCCTCAGCCTCTGCATCCAGCACAGAATATGCTGCCAATATTCCAAACACATCCAACCCCACTCATGTCTCTGCTTGTCCCTAAAAGACCTTGGCTTTCTTGCCCCAGCCCGTGCACAGCTCCCAAGGATCCAGGGTGCACGGGGCTTGGAGCAAGCTGCTCCAGTGGAAGGTGTCCCTGCCCGTGGCAGGGGTTGGAACTGGATGAGCTTTAAGGTCTCTTCCAACCCAAACCACTCTGGATTCTATGATCCAATGCTGAGGAGCCTTGCTTTGAATTTTGCACCCCTACTTCTGTCACAGCGCTTCCAGGCTTTTACTGCCCATTCCACATCCCTGGAAGCGACAGGCAAAGACAAGCCACTGACATCTCCTGTCTAAAGAGCAGTGAGTACTTTGAGCAAATGAAAACACATTGTCCGCCTTCAAATCGCAAAGCCCATGAACCTTCTAAAGCCCAGTCAGGTGTTACAAAAACCCAAGCCCATCTTTCCCTTCTGACTGGCATATTTCACTCTCCCCCCCCTTGCTCCCATTGTCCCTGCAGAAGCAAGGATGACAGGCTGCTGTCACAGCCCCAGTCACAAATGGAGTCACATTAAGTAATTCCTCAGGTTTTCTCCAGCACAAAAGGAAAATCAAGCTTATGCGTGAAATGGCCCCAACAAAATCTAATACGGGAGAAGTACAAATGAGGCATAGAAGGAGCAAAACCCAAACTATAGGGTTTTTTATTGCTATTTTGTCTTCCAGAGTGAAGAAAAAGAACAGTTCAGCTAGCGAGATGCTGGCAGCATCAGCAGGCAGGAAGAAACGGGGTCTTGGTACATTGCTCCTGACATTTCAAGACCAGAGCTCAGTTTCCTGCCAGAAACAGAGAACTTTTGGGTTTTAAGAGAGCAGCGGGGGTCCGTCACATGGCAAACTTTCAAATTCAACTGCACACGCTTCCAGATGGAGGCAGCGAGCCAGGACTGTGTCTTTGCAGAACATTTCTGAGGAGTTACCTGTGTACCTTCCACTCATCATTTGCCCTGGCCTCACCACGTTGATTTTTCCATCTCACATCAGTTTTAGGGAGCTAATGGGCAGATGGAGGCAGGACAATAACGGCAGCTTTTGCTACTGGACAATGAAATATTTTCCTCTTGAGTGCAATCACAGCATCAATGGTAGAAGGAGAAAGGATGTGAACTTAGTGCTTCCACGCGCTCCGTCAGTGACCAGCTGTACTGCCAGCAGGAGGTCACCCATGGCTCTGTTCCCAAATTACAAAAGCATTGCATGCTTTTGTCATTTGCTTTTGTGCTGGATCTGGTTTCCAGAGAGATCCTGGAAACATAAACCTGAGTAAAAGGATCAGAGCAGTTGGAAATCACAGTCCTTGGTCCTTGCAAATGGGTCCTGCAGAGACAGCCCCATGCAGAGCGTGTGGGGCAGCTCATTACCCTGAGAGCACTGCTCCATCTCCGCACCAAGCTCTTAGAACCTGGCTGCACTGGACTTGAGGAGCTAAGCAGGAATGGGGTTTACTTTGGTTTTCACAGAATTATAGAGTTCCGGGTTGGAAGGGACCTCCAGGATCATCTGGTCCAACCTTCCTAGGCAAAGCATGACCTAGACTAGATGTCCCCGCAACCTGTCCAGCTGGATCTTAATAGTGTCCAACATGGGGGAATCCACCACTTCCCTGGGGAGATTATTCCAATAGATGGTTATTCTCATTGGGAAAAATTTTCCTCTTGTGTCCAGTTGGAATCTCCTCAGGAGTAACTTCTGCCCATCACCCCTTGTCTTTTCCTTGTGACTCCTTGTAAACAGTGAGCCTCCATCTTCTTTGCAGCCCCCCTTTAAATACTGGAACATGGTGATTTTTGGCAGCCATCTGTCTCAGTGTAAGGCTCATTTAATTCCTTAAGGCAAGCCTTTAGAATGCTGTGCTGGTGTTCATCTGCAACAGTGCCCTGTTCTAAACATAGGTCCTCTGTGTTTAGAGGAGGAACAGTGCTTAGTCCCCTCATAAGTTCTGCTTTTGTCACTGCAGAAAGAATTTCCTTCCCCCGATTTTGATGGCAATTAGACTTTGATTTCAGTATGCATCTCAAACACTGGGCAGTCCTGAGCACCAGTTTGGGATTATGATTATAGAGACTGCAAAAGGAAGGGACAAGGCAGGCAAAGGAGGGTTTGCTAACACTGAATGGTAGCTGTGAAGGGCTGTCAGGTAGAGTGAACTGTAATGTTTTCCCATGATATTTAGAGGGAAGAGGAGGAACCACCCAAACTGGAATCACCTTCATTGTAGGAACAATACCATGTCTTTTAAGAAAAGGAATGACCAGCCTTCAGCTGCAAATGCCAGTTAGCCTGTATCTAAAGATGCCAAAGCACCATAAATGTTGGCCAGGTTAGTCTCACAGTCTCCTTATGTAGTAATGATCAGTCCTTTTACCAAGAACAAAACACACTCAAGTGCTAAACAGAGCTAGAAACCCCCCCAAACCAAACAAACAGTAGTTAGACACAGACTTGGGGTAATGGTTGGACTTAATGATCCTGAAGGTCTTTTCCAACCTGGCTGATTCTATGATTCTATGCTAAGAAGGATCTCATTTACCCAGCATATTCCCCTTTAACCAGCACAACTCAAGTACATGACCAGTATTCCAGTGCTGAAACATTCTGCAGTTTGCTTTGCACCAGAGACAGCAACAACACAAAGTACATGGCCCGGGAGATTCTTATTGGAATGGAGCATCATCTACTTATCCAATTGTCCTTATGGAAAGCAGGGTGTATTTCTAAGGGCACAGATGTTTCTTTGTATTTTGCTCCAGTATTTTCTTCTCCTGAAAGGCACTTACTGTGGGATGGTTAACGAGACAGGTTAATTCATGTGGATCCTTGCAGCAGAGTAGGGCTGTCACTGGTGGGGAGAGAGGTTTGATTATATTCTTCCCTATCGTCAACACAGGCACTTTATAATAGATTTATGGCTAATAAAATCTTTGAGTAGTAGAGGTTCCTTGAGTTTCAATTTTGAACCTTTGGCCCTTGCTCAAATCACCAGCAGACGCAAGCATTAATAAAACCAAATAGCACATGGATACTAAAGAGGCATATGGCTGGGTACTCAATAAAGGCAGTAAAACACAGGAGAGGGATCTTTACAATCTGCTTTGACCTAATGGAATCACTCTTTCAGTAATAAAATTATTCTTTCCCGACACACGATGGAGCATCCCTCGGAGCAGTGAAGTGATTCCCAGGAAACTCAGGAGGCTGGGGTTGATGCTGCTCAACAGCACATTTCCAGTTGGGAATCTTCAGGCGCATTCACAAATGTGGAGCGATGAGGAGAAAACTGAACTACAGCTAAGGAAGCATGCAGGTGCAAAAGGAAGACGGGGCTTTGTGGAAAGCTTCCTCTAAGGAATGGTCTTCTTCCAGCCTGAGGCACAGGCTCCAGGATACTCCACCACAATGCATTAGGGATGTCTCAAACCTCCTCTTTAATTAAAGCCAGAGATACTTCAATTGCACCCGGAGTATATACTCTGAGTATAATTTAACCTCATTTTGGGTTCCCTGCTGATCTAGCCTGTTAAATTCAAGCCAGAGATGCTTCAAACCATCAACTCTGGGTGCAATTCAACCTCATTTTGGGTTCTCTGCTGTTCTATCCCCATCTACTGTGTTATCAATAAGCTGTGATACCATCGGGCAAAGTAATCAACCATCTCCTTCACTGACCGCTCAAATCCAGCCTCTTCCTTCAGGCAGGCAGCAGCTCTGGGCACCAGCGCTTTGACTCTGCAGGGATAAATCCCCTCATTTCCCATAGCCAGCAGATCTGCCATTCACATTCACACGGATTCACACTGGGAGCTGGATTCACACCAGATTTTGGAAGGAAAGCTCTGCACAGGCACTGGGCAGCTCAGGACCTGCCCAGCCACTGTTGACAGCAGTGGGGACAGTACTGCCTCTGGTCACAAGCACACCTTGTGAGAGCTTTGCTCTCTTGTTATAGACTGATTCCCCCTGTCCTGTCCCTACATCCCATGTCCAAAGCCCCTCTCCAGGTTCCCTGCAGCCCCTTCAGGCACTGGAGCTGCTCTGAGGTCTCCCTTCAGGACCCTTCTCCTCTCCAGGCTGCCCCAGCTCCGCACTCTCAGCCTGGCTCCAGAGCAGAACTGCTCCAGCCCTGCAGCATCCCCATGGCTTCCTGTGGTCTCACTCCAGCAGCTCCATATCCCTCTTGTGCTGTTGCCCCTGAGCTGGACCAGGACTGCAGGAGGGCTCTCCCCAGACCTCCAGGACATCCATCACACAGCACAGTGATGGGGAGCAATGAGATCCCAGAACACAACCCTGTCTTTATGTCTTTACAGATGCAAGAAGAGATCATGCTGGCAAGTGCCAGAAGAAGAAGACAGAGCACGTGGGTCTGTTTCAGACTAGAGGCTGCCATACACACCCAGGGTACTGCAAGCAAGTTTTGTTGCTAATTAAAGCCTTTCTCCTGATTATTTATAGCCTTCTATTTACTGGCTCATTGATTTTAGAGGCCATGTTAGTTTTCTTTTCTACATGTCTGTCTGAATGGCTAGATTATAACTTATTACACAATGAACAAGTGAATTGGTGTCAGAGTGATCTATTACACACATGGTCTGCAAGCAAAGGGGCTCTGTCTTGGACTCTGGCATACTGGGAAGACAGGGAAAGATACTGAAGCCAAGTTTGTTTGGTGCAAAGTAAGACTGTCATCCCTGTCAGGGGCTGCTTTGGGGAGTTTAGGACATTGGCTCCATCCTCCTTATGGTGCTGGCTAAGGGTTGGAGAGGAGACATCAGGGGAGGTGGACACAGGAGTCACCTGTGAAAATACATGGATGGTAAGGAGAAAAAGGTGTTTGTGGCCCGAAAGAAGAGAACTACGGGATGCTAACTGAAATAAGCATGCAGCGGGCTTGAAAACAAGAGGAAGCTGTTCCTACATGGAATGATGTGGAGCTCTGCCACAGGCTGTTGTTGGAGCTACAGATCTGCCCGATTTCAGAACTAGACAAGCTGATGGGAGAAGACAGCCCCTGAAGAGATCCTAAGTACAAAGTCGCTCTGGTTTAGGAAACCGCATGAGTCCCTGTGGGAATCCAGGGGGATCAGCACAACGTGCCGCCCATACGGTCACCCTCTGCTCTTGGCAGGTGCTGTTGGCCACCGTTTCTCTGAGCCAGGAGAACTGCTCCAAACAGACCTTAACTGAGTGAAAGCTGAAACTCCAACCAGAAGCCAGGACACACATTCAACCCGGCCCTGGGGCAGGGTCCTGAGCACAACTGTCCTGCAGCAGCAGTGTGAATGACCACAGACCCCTCAGCCTTACCCAACCCACCCAGGGAGCAGAGATGAAGCGCTCAGCATGCAAACGCATTAATTGCTCTGTGCCACAGCACAAGGGTTGGCTTTGTACCTATCAGGACCTTCAGTTGAAAGGATCTCAGACCATCTCCCAGCTGAACAACCCTTTCATGGTGTATTTGTGTGGCTTTTTAGCATCAGTACCTTAAGATCAAGCGTTTCCAGTTGCTGCACCAGCATGGAGCTGGGAGGGAGTTATCAGCACTCCAGCAGGGAGCTGGAGCTGGGTCGTATGTTGCAGAGCAGGGGTTATTCCTGCCCAAGGATAAAACGGCTGCTGTGGTCTCCCCAAAGTGCCAGTATGTGCCTCACAATCACAGGGGGTCAGAGATCACGGCTGTCATTACAGCCCTGCAGCAGATGTGCTGGGAAAACCAGTGTGCCTTTCCATGCTGGCAACAGTTCAGGACTATCCAGCACACGGATGTGTTTCAGTGCTGCCTCTCACCATGCTGAAGACAAATCACAGGCATGCAGTGGGAATAGGACTACTTAGGAAGCCAGGAGGGGGTGGATCTGGAGCCACAACTGATAAGGGAGATGCTAAACTGCAGCACACTCCAAAAGAGACATTGAGGTGCTGGAGCGGGGCCAGAGAAGGGCAATGGGGCTGTGCAGGGCCTGGAGCACAGTGTGATGGGAACGGCTGAGGGATCGGGGGGGTTCAGATGGAGAAGAGAAGGCTCAGGGGGGACCTGATCGCTGCCTACAACTGCCTGAGAGGAGGATGGAG
>JANRGW010019250.1:0-13927 GCA_024733675.1 Psilopsiagon aymara | reverse complement strand
TTTGGGGGGGGGGGGGGGTGGGGAAGGAATCTTATGCTGAATTTTATCCTACGTTCTTCGTACAGGATTGGAAACAGCAGGGCTCTGGATGGTGCATTTTTACAGCAAAGTGAGAACCCTTCCACCACTGCCCACCACCCTTCCAGTGACTGTACCACCTATGCAACACCAGCCAGTGCTGCTGGACACAGAACCCCTTAATTTCTCTCTCCTGGCCTGATAAATCCTCATCTGTTTACCTCTGAGCCTTTGAAAACAGCATGCTGACATTTTATTCCTGAAACCTCCAAGTGCCCAGAGAAGGAGTTCTGTCTACCCTGATGTTAGATGTATCTCAGGTCTCCTGAGGCAAAAGCCCTGTCTGAAGTAGCCTCACCACCATGCCTTGCATTTCAAATAAATGTATCCCTGAGAAAAACATGTTCAACCTAATGTCAGACATGGATCACTAGTTGAGAGTCAAGGATGATCAAGCTCTAGAAAATGTGATGAATGAGGCAAGAACAAATGAACAAGGGTTGTCTAACCCAGATAACAAGGGAATAAATGATAACAGTCTTCAACACAACTGAGTGAGGAAGGGAGAAATTTATTCAAGAGTAAATAGGAAGTGAAACAATGGACTTGAATTGCTGCAAAAATGTTTTATCATATGTTAAAATATATATCTCATACGTGTGTACATAAAAATGGATAAGAACAGATTAGGAAGGAAATCTGTAACACCTCTACTACTAGAGTTCTCTAAGAAAAAAATTAAACAGATTAAACCAGCCTTTCTCATGAAGGGCACAGTTATTGCTGATCTTGTCTGGGGGATAATGAATGGACTGTATAAGCCCTGGCTAATGTTCCAGCCCTATGACCCTGTGGCAAAGACTGAGAGGTCTAGGAAAGATATAGCCTTTCTTGCATTAGTTCATCTATCTTTTCTCTATCTGCAGACTCCTTATCAAGAAAGTATGTAAGTTACTGGAATGAATTTAACTTTAAGAAATGTGGCAGTCTAGGTCTTCAACTTGACATCTCTTGCTTTGGTGAGAAAATAGTTTTGTGAAGGCCAAAGCAAAGTTGCAGGAGCAACTCCTTTTTGTACATAGTGGCATAAATAGTTCTCTTTTACTATATGTAGTACCAGCTGGAGCTCATTTTGTTTCCTAAAAATTATAGGATTTATTATCTTTATCTTGGAAGATTACCATTTTGATATTGTTACTTGCTTCCCCTCCCTCGGTATCATTCAGATGAAGGACAAGACATTTTTTCTGCAAATTCCCCATTGGTGCCTTTATTCTTCCTCTCTCAATTTGTTTTCCGGGTAACTTTAGCTGGCCTTTCTAAAATGGCCTTCATTACTATTAATCTATGTTTTCTACAGTATCTAATTACATATGGCTATCATACACATGAGTTTGTGTGAAAGCCTTTTATATTTAAACTCTATAACCCGTCTCTATAATTAGAGCCTGCAGATCGTTTTTCATCTCCTGCTGCCATTAGTTTTAGTGTTACCAGTTCATCAACTTGCAGCAGCTCCTGAGGCTGTTCCTTCTCTGGGCTGCAGGCTGTGGCCGGGTGGGGCCAGGGAGGTCCTGCCTACCTCACCCCACTCCCACAGCTGTGCTCATCCTGTCCTTCTGATGGACAAGGAAATTGCAACTTGGCCTCCCCACAGTAAAACAAGCGGCAAAAAGAGGAGGACCAGAACACATGCTTTTTCTTCACAGGTCTCCCCATGCTGTGCTATATTTGTGCCTTGCTCCTATTCAGAGGCGTTTCACTGTAAAGTTTCACAAAAATATTACCTTATCTACATTTATGCTGAGGGATTTAAGATGACTTAGGGATTTAACAGTTTGGGGATAGTAAAATATTTTAACCTAGGGGCATTTTCTATAACAGAACAGAAAATTATTTTTTGCAGAAAATGTTAATGATTTTCTTTCTTTTCTTACTTTCTTTCCATGAAAGACAAACATATTAGCTTTCTTTAACTTGATTTTGTTTCTCAACTGTGACAAGTTGAAAAAATCAGTCACAGATGCACTGGTAAGCTGGGAAGAGCCCCAAAAAATAATTAAGGAAAATCCAGGATGGAGGAACACGAATGAAAAGGCACTTCAAAAATCTGAGCTTGTTGTAAATAAGACATCCTTTTAATATACAGAAGACAGCATTAAGGGTAGGCAGACATTAATGGTCTTACAACACACAAAGAGAATGCTAAAGGGGATAAGTAATCAATTGTTCAGCTTGGAGAAGGATAAGATGACACTGTCTTAATTTGCAGCAAAGAAGATTTAGATTTGACTTTATGAAAACCTTGCTAATTATAACAATAGAAAATTACTATTACAGTCTACTGGGAGAGATGCCAGAATTCCCAATGGAAAGTTTCAAGACATATTTCCAGAAGGTCCTCAGTAAGATTAGTTCTGACTTGTTATGGAAAGATAACCTGACCAAGCATTTTGCTGCACTGAACTGCCTTCCCTGTATAGTTTCAAGGAGAGGAAAGGGAACCTGAGAAAATCTTTCTCAAATTTTTGTTTCAGGTCAAACTCAATCTAAATTCTTTCTTTTTTTGTTTCTTTTTTTCTTTTTTTTTTTTTTTTCCTTTTTCTATTTTTTTTTCCGATTAAAAGTAGGAATCTTGGAGAGTTTTTGTGAGAAACAGATGGTCTTGTTTTTTTCAGAAGTGTTAATGGTGATTCTCTTTCAAAATCTCTGTTTCTTTAATTTACTTCCAAGAAGAGAAAAAAAAATAGCCCCCTTAAAATTTTCAGGATAAGACTCATTTTACCCAGGCTGCAAATGGAGGTGAAGTTCTCTTTCCCGGTTTTACTGCTGTGTGATCCCAGGAATGCACCACAATTTGATCAGCATGACAAAGTGCTCTTCTGTTAGTACTAAGACTCAAATTGCAGGAAGAAAATCTCTAGAAAATTGGATGTAGACTGCAGCATCTCTTCCAACTTGGCATCACCTCAGCCAATTCAGAAGAGAGAGTAAAATCTATCAGCCTAAGGAAAAAACCAATTAGTTGGCCACCTAAAATGAATGGAGAGCTACCTCCGTCACAGCTGGAGGCACACATTGCCATTATTTTGGAGATGATGTCAGGTACCTTAGAGGAAGAGGTTAGAAAAAGCAAACAGAATTGGTTGGATTCATGATTTCTTCTCTGTGCAGAATAATTCCCGTGAATTGTAAGCAGCTGCCCCAGAGTGCAGGTTTTTAGATGCTGCCTGTGTTGCAGCTTGGCACTCAGTGAGTGTATTCTTCCTCCTGGTGCCTGCTGACAGGTCTGGCCCTGCTACCATCTGGCTTGCGAAGTAATGAGACCAATTGAAATGGAGCTTGAAGAAATTAACATTCTTTCCTTAATCTATTAATAACTGAAAAGTGTTGATTTTGGTGACAGCTAGATACTTTATTGTGAAGCAGATTGGTTAATTAGAAGCATCGCAATGAAGGTTATATTAGATATGTGTATCCCTTCAGAAACACACATATTTTTAATAAGGAGAGTTTGGTTTTTCTCACAGACTTAAACAGTCACAGAAAATGCTATGTGTGAAAAAGTCAACAAAATGGAAAAAATGATAGTTTTATCAAACTCTCTGTTTCTGCTTTTTTACTATGCAAAAATTCTATTTTGAATATGGCTACCAGCTAAAAGCCATCAGCACATGAAAAGAGGAGGCATCAGGCACGTGCAGATCTCTGTACCACTACCACTTCACCTCATTTTCAGGGTCCTAAGGCTGTGCCTTGGCAAGGGGGTTGGACTAGATGATCTCCAGAGGTCCCTTCCAACCCTAATGATTCTGTGATTTTGTGATCTTCCCAGCTCAAGTAAGCATACAACCAGCTGCTTTACTTAATAAGGAAAAAACATTCCCATTTACCTGACTTAAGTCCAGTCATGAGCATCTCATATGTTAATCTGTGTGCTTCTGCTGCTGGCAGATGGAAGACCCAGCTGACCCTCCGGCATTTCTTAATTGTATTAAAGCAGGTTCATATGGATTTGAACCAGCTCAGATTAAGTTTATAGGACCTTTGGATAAATTGAAAGAAATTGAGGTTTTGCTTGATTTAATTAAATATCTTTTAAGCTGATCTGAAGTCACAGCGGTGTAATTTTGAATTTAGCCATCGCCTTCTGGTAACTTGTTATTCTAGGAGTAGCTTGTTCACATGTCAAGGCTTTCAGATTGAGGAGCTGGCTGTTAAAAATACCTTCCATTTTCCTGGCACAGTTATTAACTGGTACAAGTCGATGCTTGTAAAACTGGTGGTTGTTATTTTAAATATCAGCCTTTAAGTAAATGTCTTCTCATTACCACTTTCCAAACAAGTAACGTACCATGAGTACAGGCACAACAGAGCAGTTCCAGCATCTCCTGCAGACCCCTGCCATTGCCACCTCTGACATTTTCCTTCCTGCTCCATCTTTGAACACTGCACAGCAGTGTCAGCTTCCAGGGTTAACTTATTAACCATGCAAAATGGCACGGTTTTGCTCCTGAACCTTAAGCTCATGATCCTGTAGTAATTAAAACGTCTAGTTAGGATTTGCTGTTGCTCACCATGAGGGATGCACAGGCATTCAGAACACTCCTTATTTCTCTTCCATCTCTCCACTGCAATGCTTCAACCCCTCTGACTGACTCCACCTCTGTACAGGCTTCACTCTGATTTCTGATGCTCCCCCACTGTCTGCAAACATTGCTTTTTCTCCACCTCGTACTTCTTCCTATTCTCCCTCCAACCACTCCCCAGGTTTTCATTCCCCATTCTGCAAACCTTATCAAAAAGCTAGGGAAAGTTTAGGGGTGCTGTAGCAGCCCCTGCCTAGCCCTGTGGGGCCCCAGACATTCTCCTAGTGGGTCTCCAGCTGCCAATCCACCCTTACCATGCTCAGCCTCAGCGCCTGGTTACTCACCAGTCGTCCCAGGCACGATATGGGTCCCGCAGTACTAATCAGAGGAATATATTTGCACAGTCCCTGATACCTACTTGGGTTGGGTTCAGACTTCTATGGTGGCTCTATGTCAGTTGGACCAGCGGGTCCCAAAGTGATATCATGGGCCCAGGTCTGTCAAAAGCTGCTTATTCCCTGTGGTCCCTTCACCCTCATACCGACATGGGCTGCATCACCCCTGGAAGGGTCTGGCTGGCCTCTGTCTTTCTGCCACACACTGCTGCTCATACTGGTGCACTGCAGTAGTGTCTCCCTGCTCAGCAAAAGCTTAACACTGGTTCTGTTAGCTGGTGGCTTGTATTTAAGTAGGAGAAGCTTAGATTTGATTACTAAATTAGATCAGAGAACAACTTCAGGATTTTTGTGACATTTACTACACAATCGCCTATTTCTTTTCCCAAATGGCAGTTTGAATCAGTAAGACTGGATTTAGTATTCCTAAACACTCTTTGATTTAGGAGGGTAACAAGGAGCTCTTCAGGTTTGCAACTACAGGGCTGCTGACTTGTGCAAAATGGCTGTAGTTTCTTTGGGGTTCTTCTTTCCCTTTCACAGGGCCACTGCGATATAATATATCAACATATGGGAGGAGGCAATGGCAGTATTACGAGGACAGAAAAATATGTATTTCTCTTTCCCATTCTCTGAGTATCGCCCTTTCATCCACCACATCTCTTCAACTTCAGGGGGAAAATGTGGGGCCAGCACCATCATATGGGTGCATCTGAAGTAAGGATCCTTTGAAAGTTTTTAGGTACTTAAATGAAAGTATTGGCCTGATTTCCAGGAAGGCTCAAACCCACTTAATTCCAGCTCTGCAGTCCTAGAAATTAGGTGTCTCATTTAGATATATGGAAACAGCTTTAGTCATTTAATAACAATTTGTGTTTAAGTAAGTACATTTCCCAGGAATGTCTCATTTAGATATTAGACATGCTACTATTTCAAAATCTAAATAATAGCAACAGAATTAAAACACAGAATATTTTATTCCAAATGGAGAAAGCATTCAGGGATGTACGAGGGGTACACTACCTGGAAGAGAAAAGCAGATTTCTAGAAAGCGTACATAGAACTGGACAGTTGATCAGTAGAACAAAACCAGAAACAGAAGACCTGAAGATCTGCATATATTTTATTACTGTTCAGGACATGTTACAGCTCCATCAGTAATCTCTGAAGAAGGATACTTCTTGTCCATAAATGGAATTTAATTTCTATATTTGAAGAGAACACGTTATTTTTGAACAGAAGTGGGTGAGAACCTGAGGAAGTGGAATTGGAGAACCAAGCAAGTGCTGATGTAAAGAAGAGTAGGGAAGGGAAAAGCAACCAGTTTACAACTCTACCCTAGCTTTCTTTGTGTACTATGGTCTCCAGGAGACATAGTGTTGCCAGAAAAGGTCTGTGGGAGGAATCATACATTTCCAACCTTCCTTTCCACGCACACACACACACACACACCCCCCCCGCCGAGCTATAGTCAAATACTATAAAACTGAAACTTGTTTTGGAGAGTTTTGTTAAATCCTGCTTCTGGATGTTTTTTAAGCTGTGATTTACACCACTGGGATCTTGGTTGAAGATGTTACTTGTGATTTAGAGTAGGGTTAAAACCAGCAAAGACCGCTGTAGGATCTCAGGGTGCAGTTCCAGAGCACTCACTCTCAGCTTTGCAGCAACCATACAATTTGTGTAACATCATGCATGTGATACCTAATCCTGCAAGTGATACTCAAGGGAATATTACGGCTGACAGCAGGCATCTAAGTATAGCACCAGATTTGAAGATTGGCACACAGTCAATAAAACAGTCCAAAACTGCTGCCCAGCTCTCCTACAGTAATAACAGCCACAGCTGAAGACTACTGCACACTCACCAGACATTCTACAATAACCTGCCTGAGAGGTGCTCCTGCAACAGTCTTGATAGTCAGTGAAAAACCAGAGAGAGAGAAAAAAAGGCAGCTTCCAAATACAAAATATTTTGAGACTCCCAAGTTATTATAGCTGTGCTAAAACTGGCCTGGAAAATTTTAGGCATGCTACTCATGGGCATGAGAATACATTGCATCACACACTAAACTGAGTATTGTTGGTGCATTCACAAATAGCCCCCCAAAAATGGATAATTTAATGCAAAAAATAAATAAAATTAGTGAACACTGCTAAAGAATTACATACAGTGCCATCTGTTGGCTCTTTTGTTCTACTTCCGTTGAATCTTTGCGCATCCATTGAAGGTTACCCTTACTGTCTGAGTTGCATAAACCTAGTATGAGGAAACAGAAGTGATTTATTTTCTGAATTTCCAAGTTCAGAACTTGTGAGCTGCAGTATTTAGCCTTGTCACTGAATAAGCTGTTTCATAAGGCATTTCGTTAATCTTAATTCATTGTATAAGTTATTAATTTTAAGGGGTTTGTTGCTACATGTTTTCAAAGTTCAATAAAAAATGAGCAAGTTGAAGTGGAAAAGGGTATGGAGCAGAAGGCCTGTGCCTTTGGGGACTGACACTAGTTATTAGACACATATCTTAAGGAATCTGAAATTCCTCCTGGCAGGTGTATCATAAACAGGGAGCTGCAACTTATGCTTTGACAGTGCTGAGCTTCTTGGCTGTTATAATTAAACTTACATTAAAAAACCCTCCTGCTGTTCCCCTCTCCTTCTGGAAAGGCTAGCAATTCTCTTCAAACAATTATGACAGTATTTCTAACACCTCTGCATTAGTTTTCAGGATATAAGAAATCACATGCTCCTTTACATGGCCAGACTGCAAATCTAGCAGAGGGGGAAGGGAGCACAGGAACAGGCAGCAGGGAACAGCATTATCCTATCAGAGATAGGATTGCTGAGAAGAACAAGGCAATGGCAGGAGTGAGCTCTTCTAATTCTCTTTTTAGCATACAGTGAAACAGCTACATTTCTTGGTAAAAGACAATTTAGACAAGATTGCTATGTAAGTGCTACCCATCCTGGTTTGGCCAAAGATCTGTGAGCCATTGCTATGCGGTATATTTTACTCATGACATGGGGAATGGCAAAGTCAAAGGTGAAGCTTCCCTAGGAAGTGTGAACGCTTTGGTCTCTTCCCCTGGACAATCCCAGTCTCCAGTTTCAGGCTCACTTCCAGGCTGGTTTCCTCCCTGGAGTTCAGTCTCCCACACGCCTGCTGATTCTGGATCTTTTTGTGGTCTGACTCGCACCTCATCAGTAAACTGCACCCTTTCCCACTCAGTCCCATTTTTGTTTCTTCTCCTCTTCTCTCTCTTCATCTCACTTTCCACCTCCCTGCAGGCTCCCAGTTTACTCACACATACCAGAGTATGCAGATCATGATTTACATTGTCAGGGCATTTAGAAACTAAATTTTAATAAACCTCTACTGATCCTATGCCAGACGAATTTTCAAGTTGCAATTTGGGCAAAAGTTTGACACATATGAACAGAGTTTTCTGTCTCCCCCATATTCCTGCTTGGAGCACTAGAAGATTTCTTCCCTTGAAATGCATTAGCTTGTCTGAGAGAGACGGCTTTTCTGGAAGCAGTTTATGGCTGAATTTTCCAAACCCAAATTTATTCTCCAAATAGAAAGTTATCGACACAGCACTTACGAGCACTTACAGCTTTGCAAAGTTATAAGCAACCAAAACCAGGAGCTAAAATAGGAATCAATACCAAATCTTAGCTACAGCCAATGCTGGGATCTTGGCTGTAATATGAATGCATGCCTGAATAGTATGTATATGGTATCCTGTTCACATGCAGCTTCAAGAGGTATTCAGGCCATGTCAGAAAATGCTAGCACTTCCAATTCTTCTCCAGCCAAGCCTTCCAACTGTAAATTCCCAAAATGTACAGAAATATTTATAACTAGCATTCATACTGCTAATTGAAATATTAGTAGGAGATAGCAGCTGCTTCTTGTATCAAAATACTGACATTCAAAATTATTGGTTGGCAGACACTTGGGATTTTTTTTTATTTTTGTATGAATTTGGTGCTTATGACAGCATAGTAGTGGAATTGAGAGTGTAGGGAGACAGAGATCTAAATATGAACTCTAACCCATTGCTCTACCCCTGCCTTTGCAAAGACAAAGCCTGGGCTCGGCTCACTGGAAAGGAAAAGACTAGCAACATAATTTGACTTTTTCCTAGTTCTGTATCTCAGCTACGCAGGAAGAGCACATGAGATATTTGAAAAGGTTTATGTTACCCATATGGTAGGTATGCAGTTATATTAGCTTGAAGAATGAGAGGAATGGAAAAAGGAAAATCTTGGTCAGCCTTGAAAGATGCTGCTTTAAGGAAGCTTAACTCAGCAGTGCTGGGAAAAAGGCATGTTTCATCCTATGCATTGCCAATTCGAAGTTACACACCATTTTCTGATTAAGAAGCACTGCTGCTAGTGTTATGATCACAAGAGAATTTAATGTAGGGTCTCACTGCTTTTGAAACAATTTGGAATGTTATTACAAGTATAATATTACATGCATATTAAATAAGAAAGAAAGACATTTTACACAATATAGGAACAGCAAGCACTATTTCATTATTCCCTTCATGCAGCCAGATAATAAGTACAATCTTCCTTCTTGGAAAGACCAACTATATAATTGTTATCAATCTTGTAGTAGCAATCTTGTATAGCTAGGGCCACCCATTGCAATTTAGATGTCCCTATTCTAGTCATTGTACAAACAGAAGAAAAATGTGGATCCACGGCAAAAAAATAAAAATAAAAATAACAACCTTAGCATAAGACAAGAGTCAATAGGTGGCAAAGTAAAGAATAAATACCATTTTCTTTATAGTGTATATTACAAGCAGAATTGCCCATTGCCATGGCTACCATTCTGAGATTTCAGGATTTATCTTACTTTAGCAGCTTGTTAACTTTTCATTTTATCAGTCCAGACATCTATGCTATGTACTCATCATAATGGTGTCCAAGAGACTTGAAAGCTCATCACAGCATCAGTAGCCAAACCTTGGATATACACATGCAGGAGCATTACACAATCAGAAAGCAGGTATCTCCTTCTCAACATCCTATTAGTATAGCTTAAATGGTGATGGACTCTCACTCAAGTGTGACATTAGAGGGGGTACAAGACTCATGGCTCAGCATCTCTTAGGAGCAGGTGGAGGATTACTGGTTAAAACTCCTTAACTGGTTAATTAGTAAAAATCCAGTACTGCATCTAAAACAGTCATTTAGTGTCTTTAACAATAGGAATACCTTCCTTGTATCAGGACAAGGCACACACTGGACACAGTGATCCTGAGTTTCCTCCTTTTTTGCTGAATTAGACCTTTATGCTTTGGTTTTGGTGTTACTTCCAATGAAATGACACAAGTGAGAAAGCAGAGGGGTCCCAAAACTCTAGTGACACTGGAATGAACTCTGTTGGCGGTGGAACTCCCCACCTAGTCTCCTCTCCAGGGTCTGTGTAGGTGGGCTCCGTTGCATACCAGCTGAGTGCTAGAGCTGACTGAAATGTTTCAGCTACACAATTTGGTCTGAAACTCACACTTGTCAAAAATAGCACTTAGAGCAAAAGCATGTGGTTTCACTGAGGAACATCTTTCAGGGCTTATATAGAATTTTTAACTGGAAAGGAAGCTTTTCTCACCAGAATTGGTCATCCAAAGCACAGAAAACATAGTTCCCTTCCCTGCTTTACCTGAAGTACACAATGGATTTCAGCTTGCATTTCCCACTGCCTTGTTTAGCACCCTAAATACTAGTAATTGGTTATTTCAGGCTGGGTCAGTTTGTTGTTTTCAGTGTTTGGAGAGGTTTTGGTTCCATCTTGGTACAAAGGGGTATCTTTTTTTGCAGTCAGAACATTTATCTGCTGCTGAGACTTACTGAGACTGTCACAACTACCATTAGATCTTATCCTCACAGCACATCAGTAGGAATTAGGAGAAAATTTTGAGTTTTTTGAGGTGCAAAATGGTGCATGAACATTAGTAATGTCTGTCCAATGAACTGAGGAAGTCTGGAACTAAAGTAGTATTTCCTATTTCCCTAGCCACAATGCTGTTGTAACCCATAAAACTTACATAGAGATATATAAATATTAGTAACAACTCTAGATCCACTGATTTCAAATGAGCTAAATACATTAGTAGCCCTGGCCTATTGCTGAACATAAATGTCTTGCTTACATTTAAAATCAAGACATACACTTTATCTCCATTTGCAAAGTCCCTGAAATCATCAAGGCAATGTGATCATTCTTTTTGAAAATACAGCAGCTTTGATTGTCACGTTACTTTATTCTCTCTCATATTTTCTAGATGCCCTTGCATTAATTAAAACTGGCAATTTGAAGATCAGGGACAAATTTCAGTAATCTTTTCATTGTTGTTTGAAACGTCTGCATAGGCATTTCCATTGTCATTAAATTGGTTTCATTTTTAATAAAACCTTATCTGGAAAGTGAGGTTAACACACACATTGTTAGCAAAACAGCAGCTTAACCGCTGGGGAATGCAAATCATCAGCTGCCCTTTTGCCTATTCAAGTGTCAGGCCTTCATGTTATGCCTTCTAGGAATATTTCTAAGACAAGCTTGCCACATATTGGATTAAATCAACCCTTGCCAGTTTTTTCTCACCATATGTAACAGTGTATTATTAATTAACTATAAGGAATGAGAGCTCTGACAGCTTCCGAAATGGAAGAGAGTAAGTTCCTTAGCGCTAGAGGCTAAGGATTTCATTCTGCAAAGATATTCACAACACAATGTGCTGTGCTTTTGTACTTTTTGTTTCATTTTGCAATATCAAACTCTGCATCCCAATTCTATAATCCAATCCATGTTAACTGGATCAAGTAACTATATGGACAGAGGACGCTGCTTAAGTCTAAATGCAGCATGTAGTTGAGGTGTACATACAAAACGGAAACAAAACTGAGAATACAGAACAAGCGAATCACTTATAGTTATGGAAAAATCAGACTAGGAAAAGTCTTGAGACATGATCCGCTTCCTCCCTTCTCCCCCACTACACACTCTACTCTGCCTTTGCTGTTCACAGCAGCTGGGCTCAGAGATCCCCAGCTCTAGAAGTGCCCTGGCCTGCAGCCACTGCTTAGCTCTGCCTCAATGGTCAGTGCCCTGGTGAAATCTAACTCACTGTCTCACTCACTTGAGTTTAGCAACAAGCTAAAGTCATTTGGTTTTGCTTCTTTGGACAATAGTCTGCTCCTGTGTGATACTTCACTTGCCACAGGAAGAAATTGTCTGAAATCAAAGATTTGGGGTTTATAGCTCATTACTCCAGATGCATGGGTCCCTCCCTGTAGCTCTAATATGTGATTACATATTCTTCCAAAGGCTAGGCATGGATACTGCTTTTGCTAGGTTTGCAATGGCTTTTGTAGCAGCATCAGTACTTGGTAGACACTGCCAGTGCTGTGTTTTGCAATCATGTGCAGTTATTTTCAAACACATCACTCCAACATTGATAATGCATCACCAGTTTGTCTGAACGGTGGCTCATACTCCCAGCTGTACTGATTCAGTACTGTACTGCTGTGCATTTCAGAATCATGTGTTTGCTGTTTCCTTTGTGCTGTGGGTTTTATTTTTTTCATCCACTCCATAGACCAGGTGCTGCAGTGGAAACTTTCTCTCAGATTGTGGCAATTCCAGACACCAACAAAAACCCTTTAAAAAAAATCCATAGGGGTCACACATCTCCAGTGGGATAATATGGATCTTGAAAGACTTTAAAATCTTTACCTGAAGAAGGCCCATTAAAAGACTTATTTCAAGAGCTTTAACATTATACATCTTGAACATGTTTTAAAATATCACATCCACTGAACTCTTAATCACATTCAAACATGTAATGATGATGCCAACATTTTGTAAGTTATTATAAAAATAAATTTCTTCAAAGATCTACAGAGTAACCACTGACAACCAAACTTTTATCCTGTTGAGTTCACTGCATCAGTTTGGGAAAAAAAATTTCTAGGCAATCATGTCTCAAAAGCACTGTCTAATTAATCTATTAATATTGAAGGCAAACAGTTGCCGATATTTCAGTGCAATTTTACCCCTTGCACATTCTTTCTATAGCAGATCCATTATTCCAATTCAATTAAACTCTTGAAGCTTTTGCAATGATTTATTAATAGTAATTTGTAATGCAGCAATCACTATATGCCCCAACTAACTATACATATACCAAGGATATTGCTAGGTTTCAGAGCTTTTATTCTAAGATAATGAAAGTGAGGGGGAGGGGAATCTGGGGAGACAGAGCCAGGGTGCCATAAATATATCTTTTTAGTTACATCTTTAAAAACACAGTATGCTTAAGGTATAAATGATTTGTGAGAGAAGCAGCATCCAAGTTTGCATATGTGAGACTTCATACACCAGAATGTAGCCAGTAGTCTTTTAATCATACTTCTGTCAAAGACAGGAACTCACAGATGTTTGTGTTACATCACAGGTTTAACAGTAATTTATAAATGTTTAGATAATGTAGAACAGAAAAGAAATCCATCAAGTTGTCCTTCAGTGAGACCCAGAGAGGAGTCTCCTTTTAATCTGGTGTCATGGTTTAAGCCTAGCTGGCAACCCAGAACCCTGCAGCCGCTTGCTCACTTCCCCACTTTCATCCCCCTGCTCCTGGAAGGATGGAGAGGAGAATTGAAAGAATGTAACTCCCACAGATTGATATAGGAACAGTCCAGTAACTATGGTATAACACAAATCACTGCTGCTACCACCAATAATAATAACGATAAGGGAAATAACAAGGGAAGAGAATACAACCGCTCACCACCCGCCGACTGATACCCACCCTCACCCAAGAAGTGATCGAGCCCTTCTGGGTAACTGCCCCCAGTTTATATAGTGGGCATGATGTGCTGTGGTATGGAATACCTCTTTGGTCAGTT
>JANRGW010019248.1:0-34993 GCA_024733675.1 Psilopsiagon aymara | reverse complement strand
CCACAAGTCAAAAACACAGTGCTGCACCAACTACTAAGAAGGAGAAAAATGACTGCTACTGCTGAGCCCATGACAGTAGTCTTTGTTGTGATCATTATATAGTGTAGGAAATAAATGTAGTAAAACTCAGTGACTGAAAGGGAAATTATTAGTAATTTTAAACAAATCTTATTTTAATCACTTCATACCACTGTTTGGTGGAATTCATTCACTTACACTCTCACACTCTGATATGCATAGAATCACAGAATCATAGAACACCTCAAGTTGAAAGTGACCCATAAGGATCATCAAGCCCAACTTCCTGTTTCTTACAGGGCTACATAAAACTAAAACCACACAACCAAGAGTGTCATTTGGACAATCCTTGAACTCTGACAGGCTCACTGCATGACCACTTCCCTGGGGAGCCCGTTCCAGTGATCAAACACCCTCACAGTGAAGAAGCTATTCCTAATATCCAATCTGAACTTCCCTGATATATCTTCATTCCATTTCCTCATGTCCTATCCCTGGACACAAGAGAGAAGAGATCAGGACCTTCCCCTTGCAGAACCTATACTTTGAGGAAGGTGGTATACTGCAATAAGGCCACCCTTCAGCCTTCTCTTCTCCAGACTGAACAAGCCAAGTGACCTCAGCCTCCTAAGTCTTGTCCTCAAGACCTTTAATCATCTTGGTCTCCTGCCTCTGGACAGACTTTGACAGTTTGATGTCCTTCTTACATTGAGGTGCCCAAAATTTTACACTGCACAATGAAAAGTGAGACAGTCACCTCTGTTGATTGGCTAGCTATGCTGTGTTTGACGCACTTCAGGACCCAGCCTTTTTGCTGCCAGGCCACACTGTTGACTCATATGCAACCTGCAATCACCTTGAATCCCCAGATCTGTTTCTGCTGGGCTGCTTTCCAGCTCCTTATCCCTCATTTTGTACATATAACTGGAATTACCCCATCCCAGGTGAATAATCCTGAACCTGCTCATGTTAAATTTCACACAGATAGTGATTGCTCATCTCTCCAGTCTGTCCAGATCTCTCTGTAAGGCCTCTCTAACCTCAAGAGTCCACAGCTTCTCTAAGTTTAGTATCATTGGCAAACTTAATGTACTTTGAATTCCCTTAATGACATCTTTCATAAAAACAAAGGGTACTGGCCTAAAATTGAGCCCTGGGGAACCCCACTGATGACTGGCTGCCAGCCCGATTTAACCCCATTTACTATACCCTTTTGGGACTGACCCATCAGCTAGTTGCCCAGCCAAAGAGTTATGGGCTCACCCAGCTGACTGCTGGACAAGTTTATCAAGAAGTATATTGTATCAAAAGCTTTGCTAAAATGCCAAAACACCATTTCTACTGGCTTCCCTTGGTCAACTAGATGGGTGACTTTGTGGTTAAAAGGGAATTATCTGGTAAACAGGACTTTCCCCTCATGAACTCATACTGGGTATGACCAGAGATCTCATTGTCTCTCAAGTGTTTTTCAATAACTCAGAATAACCTTCTCCATAATTTTACCAGACACTGAAGTGAGAATGGCAGACCTGTAACTACCAGGGTCTTCATTCTTACCCTTCTTGAAATCTGGAACAACATTTGCCAGCTTCCAGTTGACTTGGGGCCTCTCCAATTTGGATCAGCTGTCCTAGCTGTATCCCCCACCCAGATCTTGCCCACCCCCAGGCTGCTGGTGAGAGGTGGAATGTTGGAGTGACAGCCTTGCTGCTGTTGTGCATTCATCAACACCTTTCTAGCTAAAAAGTTAATAAAAAGCACAGCACTATGAGGGCTGCAATGGGGAAAATTAACTCCGTCTCATCTAGACCAAATACACACGTCCTTTCCGAAGACCTTAGGACACATTATTACTTTCATTTCTTCCTACAATGAGACCAGTTCATCAGTTCGCCATTGATATGACTCTTTTCTGGGACAGAGAGGATATTGCTCAAAGTTAATCACTTAAATGAGAGCTTTACTGAATCAAAGCTCTAGGCTTATTTTCCTTTTGCATCAGAAAATGGATGGATTTAATTTTATTTTCCACTCATAAAACTGCTTCCTTTACATGGGAACTCAAATAATTAACTATTAGTAGAAGAGTAAAGCTGCCATTCGCTGTTACAGCTGTGTCCAGCTTGTGCAGTCCATGAACATGACTAGCATCTATTTTTCACTGCCAGAGTTGAGTGGAAAACATAAAAAAAACCCCAACCTTTATTTCCACTCTTTATGAAAAACAGACCCAATGTTTATAGAGCTAAATCTTTCACTGTGGAAGTTTAAGATCTTGGTCCACTGTAAATACGTAAAAGCTCCAGAAGTTAATAGGTGCTTTGGAGGTGAACCCTTCAAGTTGAGATTCTTGGTATTGATTGTGACATTATCTTGTCAGCATGAACATTCAGTATCTAACATTGGAAGTATTTCTCATTAAGATGTATGGACTACGAACAAAATAAATATGCAGTGTCAGAGCACAGGCAAAGTGCAGCACCTGTTTTTAATAAAGGGAAAACAATGCATCTGACAATTTCCTCTAATTGTACCTATCACTCAGTTTATGCTTTAATCCAAATAACATCTCTCTTTTAATCATTACTCTAGCTTCTGCTTTTGTAATTTTTAATTTTTCTTTTTTTCCCAAGTGAGTGGCTTCATAGAGGGCTTGATACTGCTCAACTGAATTCAGCAATAATATTCTCATTGACAGCAGTGGCTCAGAACCAAGCTCATCTCTAGCAAAGTAAGATTTTTATTGCCACTGCTCTAAACTGTTGAGTTGAATACTCTTTTCTAGCTGCCTATTTCGTGTATTAATTCTTCACTAGACTCACATGTTCTAAACCATGAATAAATGGGTATGATCAGCTGATCTAGTATCTTGCATAGTGTAGAGCATATAATTTCACCTCATCCTTGTAATGCACTCCTTACTTTCAACTATACCGTCTATTTCTGAAAGTCATGATCAATTGAATGAGTGACATCATATAAGTCAGAACATATTGTGGCCTTTGATAAGTTGTTCTAATGGCTCATTAAATCACTAAACAGTTAAAATTCAATTTTCAGTATGTTTCATTTATGATGAAGTCACCCCTTAAACTTCTCTCTTATAAACCAAAACGCGTGTCTCTGTTAAGGCACACTGTCAAACCTTGAATATTTTCATATCTGTTTTCTGAAGCTGTTCCCATCTGTCATCTTTGCTTTAAAGAGCTTCACAGTCAATATTCAGGTAATGTAATGTACTGTAGTAACACAATCTCCCCCTTTCTATTCAATAGTATCTTGATTATTGAGACTCAATAGTCTCAAGCGATTGCTATTGCCTGCCATGGGAACTTCAAAGTGCTTTCTGATTATTCATTTTTTAAATAAATTTGTGCTTTCCTATGATGTTTAGTGTTGGTTAGTTGGTTTTATGTTTAACTCTCTTAAAGGGCAAGTGAGTTTTGTTGCTGAATAGGAGAGAGTTGTCTAGTTGTCTGTATGACAGGCAGTATTTGTGTCATCTATTGACCTCACTAGTTATGACTGCACTTTTTTCTATGGACCTTCCAGCTACTTGAATGGTGTCTCAGAAGCTTTTGAAACTGTTTTTTTAATTTTGTTGGATTACGGAATACAGAAAAAAGCAACAAACCACCTACTAACGTCTTCTTACAGAACAATCTCCTACTTATTTAAATAGAACTACAACTGGCAATGAAGGCAGTTAAGTCAAAAAAGATGAAGCACAGGGAGTTGCAATCATATTGCCATTTTTTAGTATCTTGGGTTCAGAGTCTCTGTGTTCAAATGGAGTTTGTATATCTAAAAAAAAAAATAAATTGTCTTTTGAATTTTATATCTATCTTTGGTAATTAAGATACCAGAGTGTACATTGCAGGAAGCAAGACATGATCCATTTTACATATTAGTTTTGAGTTATTAAATTTATTCAAATTTCAGGTGTCCTGTGTTAATCTTCCCTTTTAAACATGCAGTAGATTAAGCATTTAATCATGGTTTACCTAACAAAGTCAGAACCATAGAACTAATTTCAAAACCCTAGCTAAATTCCCCAAAGCCTGGAGGACTATATTTAGTATATGAATTTAAATTGAGCATGTCCATGTAACTCTAAAAGATATGAAGGAAAAATGAAATGTATAGAAATTCAGATAAATCAGAAATTGGAAATAAGAAGGAAAAAAAGATGAGTAGAAGCAAATGATAGAAAGGAGAACCCCCAGAAAAAAGAAAAGAAGTAGCTTAGAACTATAATGTTAGGAATATCTCTATGGTTTTGTGTAAAAGCTAGATGTTGTTATTTAGCAAACTTGTTATTCCCCATTACAATTTAAATCTCATGCAACTACAATCTGATAGCTGTTGCTAAATCAGCAGGTCCAGATAATTTTGCCTCCAAGTGCCATAGAGTCAGCTGAGGAGATCTCTTGATCATCATTGATGATTTTCAATAAGTCCTGGAGCACTGGAGCATTTCCAAAAGGCTGGAATGAAGCTAGTGTTATGCCAATATTTTAAAAGTAAAAATGGGACATCTAATTATAGGCCTGTCATTCTGACATTGATCCCAGACAAATTATGGAAAAAGAGATATGGGATTTGATGAATAACCTATTAAAAGAGGATAATATAATGGCAATCAGCAATAGGCCTATAGGAAAGGCATACTTTTGAACTTGCTTGTAAGCTGATCAGAAAAACCTGTCATTGGACTGATAAGGATAAATGCTGATGGCCTTGTTTTACTTCTATAGGCCATTTAGTTTCATACTGAATATACTGATTAACAAAAAATAAATTGAAAACACCAATATTATACGTATTAAACTGAATAAAAGCTTCCATCATGTAGGTTTTAGTATACAAGTGTATTTAAAGAGCCATCAATGGGCATGTATTTTTCTAATAAAATGGCAAAGAGAGTTTTTTTAACCTTATTTGCACCCTCAGTAAAACACATGAAAACACACCAAATGCAGGAGCAGTAAATGAGGAAATGGAGAGGTTGCTGACAAGCAATTGTCATCCACAAGACTTCAAAGATATAACAATTTATTTTATTATAGACAAAGAAAATGATGTATCTAGGGACAGTGGTGTAGAGAACACTTAGAGAATGTGAACTCTATCCTGAGAATTAAATTTCCAAAACCTTGGGGATGACAAACAGTAACATAATACAGATGGAAAAGTCTAATGTAATCTTGACCTGTGCAGCATTTGCAGTATTTCTCTTGAAATATGTGGTCTATCTCTATACTCCTCAATTAAACAAGTACAGGAAACATGACAAAATTATTAAAACATAAGAAAATAAATCTTACACCTAAACTTAAGGTGCTGCTTTAATTTTTCATATGCAGCAGTTTCTTTCACCTCTTTTAGCATAGTGTACGAAGCAACAATGCTGGTAGGAAGAAGTCAGCTTTCATGACTATCCCCAAGGTGTCCAATCTGCTTAGAAAATACAAAAGATGGTGAAGGACTCTTTTGACCATAAAGTGTTTTTACTTACATTCAGAACAGAAATATGTCTGTGGAAAAATGTGATAACCAGAATTCATTTATCAGAGAGTGAAGCTTCATTTCCTCCTCCCCCCAAAAATCAGACAAAAACTAACAGAAAGTATAGTTAAATCATTAACTGTCAGTCTGTCTTACTGCAATAATTCTCCACCCTAATTGGCTTCCACAAGTTTGCACTGATACATTATTCCCACAGACTCTGGTTTTACTATATACTGTCCTTCATCCCTCCTAGTGAATTCAAAAGCATTTATGAGATTTATGTTTGATTCCCCATCCACAAAAACATTCTAATGGAGGTGAAATTATTTTCCAAAAATTCTTCAAAGAAGAATTAATTCAAGAAAATGTGCCTTGTGTTACATGAGATATCAAGTGAAGTTATGATTTTATGTCACTTAAGATTTATTAGTGTCCTGAAACAATGGCCACTGATTAGACCAAGAGATCTCTAACTTTTGTTAGAACTTGCCAGTTCTGACAGAAGACAGAGAGATAGCTTTGAAGAAGGCAAGAAAGCAGGTAGAAAGTTAGCAGATGTGCAAGATATCAGCAGTCTAATTTTACTGATGTCCTCAAGCTAAGTAATTTACCCCAGATTGCACAAGTCAGCATTGTGTCTGTTGTCCTGAGCACTCAGGGGAGTAAAAGAATGCACCTAGTTCTCTTCCTGTTCTTCACAGTTAGAGATGTACATTCAAGTTGTTTGCTATATCCCCATCCCTGAAAAGTGTGTAGCAATAGACAGAGAATAGGTGGGAATACATAAATTGTTTCCCTGCCCTTGATACCATCTTACTCACCAAAAACGGAAAAAAAATGCCTGTAGCCAGCAACAAAAGAAGTAGCTCAGATGAACTCTTTGTACAGAAGAAAGTAGAATTACTGCAATGTGCAAAGTCATAGTTTGCTTATCAGTTTAGCTGGTTTTCATTTATCTTGCCACATATTGCCTTTCTTTGGAACATAACGTAAGAAGTATTGTTTTCTAAATATTTGTTTTGATTTCTAGAAAATACTACATCACAGAATGCAATTTCTGGATTTTGAGAAATGAAGAATATCTGTGCTTTTTTTTTAAGACTAAAATGTTATACTTTGAAATGCTTCAGTTTCATGTGGCTGTTTATACAGCAACTTATTTTGAACTTCTTTATTTCTCTAAGACTTCAGTTTTTCTGCAGTAAAATACAAATTGTTTGCCAGTGTTCCTAGCACATTCTAGGGAACTTCTGTGAATCAAAATTGAGCTTTATATTATAAACATAGAATTTTACTTTACTGGATGTTATCCATATTAGTTTCCATTGAATTCAATTGGTACTACCTAAGACTCTCAAGCTGCAATGTCAAGAAGAGACTTGGTTCCATAACGTTGACAAAATCAGCGCTCTTCCATATCGCAGACAAATTGGTAGTTGATGAAATGGCTGCTTCTTTCAGTGCTGATGTTTCAGCTGCTGTCCTTTGTGGAAACAATAGCAAGCAAAAATTTAAAGCGAAGACTTCTTGGAAAATAAAGATATTTTGAAAGCCAGGCTTAGTACACAGCTTTAAGTTGACTTTGCATTTCCAATGCTACTATATAGTACCAACAATTAAAAGCAAAGTGAAAGCCATGTAAATATCTGGAGATTTTCCAAGTAAGGAATGATATTTTTGAAGGAAAGAAAATAATATAAGTCTTATTTATTAAATACTGCATAAAATTCCAAAATACTACTATGAAATATGGCAGGGCAGCTATTCCTCAAAGAGTAGAAGCACTTATAAGATAGAAATTTCCAATGACAGAGTTAAATTTTCACAGGAGAATGAACTTGCAACAAGGTTAAAAAGCTTTATCCTGCTATTAACTGATTGACAAAAGCTAGGAAAATTACTACAAATGTAACAAATTAACTGGTTCCTAAGTATTTCACAAACACACACTGCCAAGGTACTGTAGTGTGAAATTAGTGAAGCTTTATGCATTGTATAGGCATTGTGAGTATGTTGACATCTAAGAGGTGATCCTACATATCACAAATTGAGCTCACACTAGAGCAATTACATTAGATGATAAGGGTAACAGTGTTCATAGAATCATAGTATAGTTAGGGTCGGAAAGGGCCTTAAGATCATATAGTTCCAACCCCCCTGCATTGGGCAGGGACACCTCACACTAAACCATGCCACCCAAGGCTCTGTCCAACCCGGCCTTAAACACAGTCAGTGATGGAGCGTTCACAACTTCCCTGGGAAACCCATTCCAGTGCCTCAACACGCTCACAGTAAAGAATTTCTTCCTCATATCCAATCTAAACAACCCCTGTTTAAGTTTGAACCCGTTACCCCTTGACCTATCACTACAGTCCCTAAAGAAGAGTCCCTCCCCAGCACCCCTATAGGCCCCCTTCAGATACTGGAAGGCTGCTATGAGGTTTCCATGCAGCCTTCTCTTCTCCAGGTTGAACAGCCCCAACTTTCTTAACCTATCTTCATATGGGAGGCGCTCCAGTCCCCTGATCATCCCCGTGGCCCACCTTTGGACATGTTCCAACAGTTTCATGCCCTTTTTATGTTGAGGACACCAGAACTGCACACAATACTCCAAGTGAGGTCCCACGAGAGCAGAGGGGTAGGATCACCTCTCTTGACCTGCTGGTCACACTCCTTTTGATGCAGCCCAGGATACAGTTGTCTTTCTGGGCTGTAAGCGCACACTGCCGGCTCATGTTTATTTTTTCATCAACCAAGTCCTCCGCAGGCCTGCTCTGAATCTCTTCTCTGCCCGACCTGGAGCTGTGCCTGGGATAGCTCCAACCCAGGTGTAGAATCTTGCACTTGGCATGGTTAAACTTCAGCAGGTTGGCATTAGCCCATCTCACAAGCGTGTCAAGTTCCTCTGGATGGCATTCCTTCCCTCCAGCGTATCAGCCGAATGACACAGCTTGGTGTCATCGGCAAACTTGCAGTGGGCACACTCAATCCCACTGTCCATGTCACCAACAAAGATGTTAAACAAGACCAGTCCCAGCACCAATCCCTGAGGGTCACCACTCATTGCTGGTCTCCAGCTGGACATTGAGCCATTGAGCACAACTCTTTGCATGCAGCCATCCAGCCACTTCTTTATTTACCGAGTGGTCCACCTATCAGGTTGATGTCTCTCCAATTTAGAGACAAGGATGTCATGTGGCACAGTTTCAAACCCTTTGCACAAGTCCAGGTAGATGACATCAAGTGCTCTACCCCTGTCCATCAGTTCCGTAGCCCCATCATAGGAGGCCACCAGATTTGTCAGGCAGGATTTCTTCTTAGTGAAGCCATGCTGGCTGTCACCAAGCACCTTGTTGTTTTTCATGTGTCTTAGCATGCCTTCCAGGAGAATCTGATCCAAGATTTTGCCAGGCAGAGAGGTGAGATTGAGTGGTCTGTAGTTCCTTGGCTCATCCAGTTTCCCCTTTTTGAAAACGGGGGTTATATTTCCTTTTAATGATAAAGCCTCTCTTTTGACCCCTCAAGATTCCACTCGTGTGGAAACAATTTATTTTCTGTTGAGAGGCCTGATGTTGAGTTGGTTTGGTTTTGCTTTTTTCTTTTTTTAAATATATGCCTTATCTTATTCTGTGTTTTGAATTCATGGTTAAAGGAATTTCAGTCTGGCACACAGTCAGAACACTAAGCCTCTTAATACATTTAAAGAATAGACTATACTAGACTAGACCACTTTAGTTGGAAGGGACCTAGAGCATTGAGTCTTGCTGCAATGTTATATCATATATTTTACAGACGTAAAGCCTGCTAGTATGCTGATATGTTGACTGCAAAATTATAAAATGACGCAGGATTATTTATGCTCTAAAATGACACAGTAAAAATTATGAAACAGGAAAAAACATCTAAGGTTTAAGCTAGGCACTGATAGCAAAAGATCTGTTTGGATACTTAGGGTCAACTAGCTTCTCATAACAAATTGTGCTCATACTTCAGTTCAAAGAAATGTCAATGTTGATTAGTAGTAAACCAAATCCAGTGGTGATTCTTACTGGAAGAACTTCAGTTAAGTTTCTTCTCCTTTATTTAAGAGGATCATTCTGGAAGATGGAGGTTCTCCACCATGTCAGCAAGAGCATACGAAGAATAACTTGATCTTCGCAGACTACACAGTGAAGTTATTTTCTCATCACGCTAGGTCAATTTATCTCTTTTACTACAAGCTCTAGTATATCTCTAATTAGCTGTCAGGGCTTAAGCCTAGTCAGTAGCTCAGAAACACACAGCCATTCCCTCATTTCCCCTCTTCCTTCTCCCAATACTGGAGGGATGGGAAGGAGAATCGAAAGAATGTAACTACCATGGGCTGAGGTAAGAACAGTCCAGTAACTAAGGTATAACACAAAACCACTACTGCTTCCACCAACAGTAATAACGATAAGGGAAATAACAAAGGAAGAGAACACAGCCACCCACCGCCCACCAACCGACACCATGCCTGACCCCAGCAGTGATCTAACCCTTCCAGGTAACTGCCCCCAGTTTATATAGTGGGCAAGACGTGTTATGGTATGGAATACCTCTTTGGTCAGTTTGGGTCATGTGTCCTGTCTCTGCTTCCTCCCAGCTTCCCCTCCTCCCTGGCAGAGCATGAGACTCAGAAACTCCTTGGTCAGAGTAAACATTACTGAGCAGCAGCTAAAAACATCAGTGTTAGCAGTGTTGTTCCCAGGTTGAAAGTCAAAACCACAACCCCAACTACTAAGAAGGAGAAAAAAATGACTGCTACTGCTGAAACCAGGACATCAGCTTTTATAGGATTATATACTCAGTGTGAACTGAAAGTTCCTTGTGTAGTTGAACACATCATTAATATTTCCCAGAGTTCCAGCAGGCAAAGTGTGAGCTTTTAAGTATCCCATTCTCTTGAAAAATCAAAAATTATGACATGACACAAGCCCAGTATGTAATATTCTGTTACTGAAGCAAATTTGCACAGAGCTTCTCAAACACTGATGTTTGAAAGGAAAAACATCCAAGCATTTCTTTGAAAGTGGGCCAGAAAATACCTTGCTCTTTAGGCAACTGCAATCACAAATACATGGGGATGGCTGTCCTACGCATCTTTAACTTTCTACGGCTTTCTACTGAAGTCCTCAAGCAAGAATTCTTAATTTCATTTTTGAACATATTACTGACTGAATTATAAATCTAGAAATACTGACAAATAGCTTGAAGTAAATCAATTTTAATATAATCTGAAGCTCTTATTTGGATCTTATCATCCTCCTATGGCAGTATAAAACCAAGATAATTTGCACGATTAGCTGGAAAATTTTCTTTATGCTAAATATGTATTCATGAAAACCCAGGCTGTTTTATTTTCTTACATATGTCAAAATGAAACTGAGCACAGACCTTTCTTGTAGAACCTAAGATTCAGGAGTCTACAGAATAAGTACATTTTAAAAAAATTATTTGATGGAACATAGCTCAAGTACTCCTATCAAGACAATAGCAACTACCTTTCCCCAAAATCTTAATATTAAACATGGGAGTAATCAGTAATGGCCTTATTCCAACAACTTGCTTTATCATGAGCCACAGAATTAATGTCTGAAAGGGTGACAAAATATTTAATGCTAAGGTGATCATTACCTAATTATTTAGTGCCACTCTTATGTACCATTTTGTTCGTAATCAGTCCTTTTCAGTTTCTAGTATGATGGAGAAAATATTCATGGAAACATATTTTCTCTAAGAAGTTACTGTAGGAACAACACCAGCATCACTTATTGTGCAAATTTAGTCAAGCAATTTTTGTTTCTTTGCCATAGGACATTCATCCTTTCTGAATTTCACTTACAACAGCCTAGCCATTTCTAAGAAGTAAACAGCAACAATTTTTTTCTCAGATTGAAAAACACACTGTAAAATTTTCCTTTGAATGTCCTTATGTCTATAAAGTCCATATCATAAAATTCAATTTTGCAAGGTATGAAGCTTGTGTTGAGAATCTGTCCTCTATATTAAAACTTTATTAAAATTAGTCTGAGCTTTGAAAAACCTGGCAATTCTCACAGACCCCCACTGAGCTTGCCCAAGCTCTCCTAGCACCTCAAGCTGACCAGTGTGGTTATTCATAATGCTATTACATAAAATAAGTATATTCACCTTCTATTACAACATCTTTGCATAGTAGACTTGTTCTTACCTTTCCCCACATCTCTGTTCCTCCTGGTTCAATCAGCATTGACATAGAAAAACTATTTTCCACATGGCTTCTCTGTAGTCTGAACTGAGTTCTACCTCTTACCTGAAAATGAAATGAGAAAAACCATTTTCTGGGTTTGCAAGGACATATATCTCTTTTGCATCCAAACAGCATCAAAAAGGGAGCCACACAAATCAGATACAATTTTTGTGGGATAGTAGGTGAGAGCAGCCAAAGGACAAAATATGTAGCCCAAAACTATCAAGAGGCAAGGGAGGGTCATCTGTCTAAGCAAAGCTACTACATCTTGAGGAAGTGATATTAAAGATAGGGACTGAGGACAGAGGGGCTTGCTGAGGAGCATGATGAAACAGAGGAAAGAACTGTGAAAAGACTGATCATCTTACAAGAAGACTGAAAGGAGCAGTGGTGAATGAGGACATAACTTGGGGACCAGGAGCCACTGTGACAAGGAATAGTGTGAGACAGAACTGGGACTGGGTGAATAAAAATCTGGGATGAAAAGAAAGAGAAATAAGATGGGGTGATAAATTTAAGTATGAAGAATAAGAGAGGAATCTAATGGACAGAGAAAACATTACAGGGGCAACTGGGGCCTGATCAGAAGAGATAGAGAAGGGACAATAAGAAGGAAGATTTGAAAAGCATATGAATAAAGACAGAAAAAGAAATTATGGGAGATTCTTGAAAGAATATGTGTCCTGGTACCAGAAGCTCTTATTAGAACAAGAACAACACAAAAAAAACCAAATAAATAAAAGTGTTCCCCAACCCTACCCTTGCACCACCCCCACACACCTCCATCCCCCTGAAAAAAAAAAGGTAGAATAGTCACATGGAGAAATGTCAGAAAAAATCCTCAACACTAGCAGCACATGCCTCTTCCTTGTTTGTCTGCCAATTAGAAATATCTGTACAGTGCCTGTACATAGAGATAGCGAATGGTGCAATAATTTTCATGTATAAAACTTTATAGAGGAAAGACAAAGGAAAACAGTATTAGCCTAACCAATTAGTTCTTACCAGTTTGCAAAATGGACAAAGATTCAGGGCCTCCCTGATGCCACAGAAACATCCTCTCTTCACCCACCTCATAGCAGAAACTTGGGTTTTAGCTTTACTCTATCATCCACACTAGAATAGGTTCAGCTGACAGAACTGAAGGTGCTTCTCATCTAGCTGAAGACTTGGGTGGAAATGCAAATAGTATCGTACATTGGAAATCTTTAGTTTCTTCAGCTTGCTTTTACAAGAATTAGGAAGATGTGTGAAAAAATCCACAAGACATCTACAAAGGCAGTGTTCAGATTCCCAGATTTCCTCACTGACCTGAGGAGTAATAATTTGTCACAAGGCATAACATAAAGTCAGAAGCAGTGAAAGCAAATGTTCTCTGAAAAAAAGGACTTGTAGGTCAGGTGCTGAAATTGCCCTCAAGAGACCAGTATTCATTTCCCAATTCAATAGCGTATTCATCGTATAATATGGAGCAGAACTGTGTTTCTGCCTCCTATTTACAGAGAAAAGATAATGCCATTTAACAGACTAACCGCAACATCCCCAAACTGCCAAAGTTTTCTGAAAACTGTATTTTCACAGCTTTGCCTGTACAGCCTCTCCAAGGAAGACACTGAAGCATAGGAAAGAGCAGGCATTTCCTTTCCCACCAAAAGTTTTTTTCTCATGTGATCTGCTAACCTGACTGGTTTTGTTACTGTCCAGCAATCTCACAGTATTATCCTGGTACTCATAGTCAAACTCCAAGCACGTTAGCACTTTGAGGGATCTTTCAGCTTATGTATCACCTTGTCTATTCTTGCACCTACCCAAAATCTCTCCTCTTCTCCTTCTGTAAGATTTAGCTTTGTGGAGAAGCAGGGATGGTGGCAAAACTGTGTAGATAAATCCTTAGAAACATTTTGGACACACTTAAAAGCTTAATAGCAAAATGTGGAGAGAATACTCTTTGGTGGCCAGCAGCCAGTTCACCTTCTCTTGTCTCTCCTGCCTCCTGCCTGGTCACTCATAAAAAACCTGAGTTCTTCTTAATTACATATTGGAATATGAGCCTGAATAACATGGGGTTATGACCAGGAAAAAAATAATAAAAAAAAAAAAGGTCATATTATAAAGCATAAAAGTAAGTTTTTAAAAAACTTGTCTCTAAAGAAAAGATATTTTTAAAAAGTTCTCAAAGCAACACTGGTGAAATACCACCTCTACATTAAATTTTCCCAGTTGGATGTCTAATGTGTTAGCTTTGAAAAAGTGATCCTCAAGTTATGCTATAATTTTACACAAATCTTCTAGTTATTTACTAAGTGATTAAGATGAAATTTATTGTGGCTGTATTATTGAATTTTTTTACTGGAATCTTAAAAATGCTGCTTCAGACATGCCTTTTTGCTGCTATTTATCAATACTGATTCCATTTATTTGCATTTGGCAACTTACTTCTTTATTTTTCCAAAGACTCACATCATAATTTTTCTCACAAAAATGTTTTGAAGCTGTATTTGCTTTAATATTTGGCATCAATACTGTTTATGTAATGTTTGAAATGTCTATTTCAGGTTAATTTTACACTGTTTACATTGCAGATTTTGAGTATGGAGTTTTCTGAGGTAGAGAGCTGAACATTTTCCACTCAGGCTATTTTATATTCATTAATGAATTTATTTTGATAGAAAAATTTTAATTGTGGGCTGAAATCATAATGTCACATATTTAGTTTTGGACTCCTTCCTTCCTTTGGTCATAGAATCATAGAATAGTTAGGGTTGGAAAGGACCTTAAGATCATCAACTTCCAACCCCCCTGCCATGGGCAGGGGCACCTCGCACTAAACCATATCACCCAAGGCTCTGTCCAACCTGGCCTTGAACACCACCATTGATAGAGCATTCCCAGCCTCCTTTGGCAACCCATTCCAGTGCCTCACCATACTTACAGTAAAGAACTTCTTTATAGCTAATCTAAACTTCCTCTGTTTAAGTTCGATCCTGTTACCTCTTGTCTTACCACTACAGTCCCCTAATGAAAAGTCCCCTTATCTTGGTCAGAAAAGCCCTTCAAAATTTACAAAGAAAGTTTAAATGCAGTTTTTTTCTCCCATATCAGACACACTGCTTTGGGTGAGAGGACTTTTCTTCAGTAGAAACCTATTGGTCTTATTCTGTTTTAGGGTTTATGTAAGGTAAATAGGACTCTGTTCTTTATGTTTTGAGTCAAAAACTGAAGCCTTCTCTTCTCCAGGCTGAACAGCCCCAACTTTCTCAGCCTGTCTTCATACAGGAGGTGCTTCAGTCTCCTGATCATCCTCATGGACCTCCTCTGGACTTGTTCCAACAGTTCCATGTCCTTTTTATGTGGAGGACACTGCACAATACTCCAAGTGAGGTCTCAGGAGAGCAGAGTAGAGGGGCAGGATCACCTCCTTCTACCTGCTGGTCATGCTTCTTTTGATGCATAATACTAAATTACAGCCATTCTTAAATCCTAATCTTATTTTAAGCCAACTGTATATTCACGGTTATGGTATTTTGTTTGCACTAGTGGCACAGTGACATTCCATTGAATGGGCAAGAAGAATAAATTACACATGTAGGATTAATTGATAAGAAATAGAGAGGAGTCTAGGAGTACCTTTGTATAACAGTAGTTGCATGGAATGAGCAGGATATTCAGAACTGGGTAACACATTGGTACATCCACCAAATTCTACTGAATGCCTCTAAAACTGATCAGATATAAGGGTTTGAGGATTATGGTTCAAGTAATCTCAATGCTAAGAACTGACCAATTGTGAATTCTAGTTTGAATCTTCTAATTTACCTGATAGTTAAACATCTGGGTGGATGGGATGTTGTCATTGTTCTGAAGCATCATCGGTACCTTGGACTTTTCTTCATGGATCTTTTTCTCTAATTTGCTTAGGCTTTTAAAGAGCTGCATGCTTCATTCCAATATTTTCTCTACTGCATTAGAAAAAAAGGCATCAACAAAACCGACAATGAAAGTCTAAGCTTCAAATATAAGACCTTGTAAAAAGCATCTTGAACCAGGTTAACTAAAATCTCAAATAGGCCTTTTTTTTGGGGGGGTGTGGAGACAAGATGAAGTTAAAACCAGGTTGCTCCACTTTAAAAAATGCGTAAGTTCTTGTTGATTTTTTTTGAAGGGGTGTTAACACACCACACTGCTTGTTAAACTGGTCTTTCCTAATTACTTAGTAGGGCACTGCCTGACGTAATCTGAAGATGTAGTGTGGGCAGAGAAGTATGCTATAATATGCTGGAGGCTGCTGAGAAGCCACCATTACTACTCACTACTGTCAGCAAAAGAACTATGTGTCGCAGTGCCTGATCAGCAAGGTAAAGGGAAAATTTTACATTTTGCTCCCACAGTCAGGGTGATTTTATAGTCTCAGCATATCTAAATAAAGCCAGTGTCCAGAAAAGCACCTTCAGAATTCTTCCTGCTGAGTGCAAAATGATAAAAATTAGTGCTTTACTCTGTGACCAAGCGTAGCTTCCACCCAAGCTCAAGCTAGAGTGCAGGTTCTTTACACTGCACAAAGGCATATAGCATCAGTGCTTTACACAAATGCCGGAAATTATTCTGACCATCCGCATGTATGACCTGAAAATGATATGTACTGCTCTTTCTATTCCTTTCAAACAAATGAAAAAATTATGTAATGGTGTAAAAAAGAATATAAAAAAAAAAGTTTGAAGTTGCAAGACATGGAGATAGCAAAAAATCTAGGTAGATATGGAGAAAAATGTTTCCCTTCTATGTCAATCTGTTGAACATAAAGTTTCTTCTTCTTAAAAAATATCTTAAATATAATAATATTTGGGTCAAATGATCTTTGCATTACTTATTTCTTTTAGAAAAGTAATTTCAAGGCCCTTATGAACATATTAGCTGCCCATCTGTTGTATAGTGGTGTTGATATAGCAAAATATCCAAACTATTCCAGAACATTCTTAATTAGAAGTGGATCAGAAATTAAATATTTTAACTGTATTAGGGCTGATCTGAAAACTTTCTGAAGTTTGCAGTTTACTCAGTAACTGTGCAAAATTGAAATATTTATTTTTTCATGAAGAAATACCTGTAAATATATGTAGATTAATACAAGGCACAGTCACGCTTTTTCTCTAACTGCTCTAATTCAGTTTATCAGGTAGTTGAGGATGTAGTCTCTATCTATAATTCTTATTTGTTTTCACCAGAAAATACTTTCTAAATAATAAAATAACAAGAAAAAACCAAAACCCCTTAGATTTGATATGTTCCCACAGACTTTTCCAGTTTTGATTAATAGATATATATTAAAATTTGTTTCATTGCAAATTCCAACCTCTTCCTTCTACAGTATTCTCAAATTTTAGTGGTTTAGATAAAAAATAGATAGAGATCTAAATAATTTCCATTTTAAAACGTAATCCATATAAATCAGTGGTGGCCAGTGTGAAAATAAAAGCAAGATACAGTCTTTTTAGTGCAGCTGTGATTACAATAGTCTTAATCATATCAGAAATTTGAATTTAGCATTGTACTTTTTGATTTCTAGAATTGCTGCATAGTCTAGAAACTGAAACTGAAACTTAATTACAAGCCACTGCCATGCATTCATAGAGGTAAGACACTTGAGACTAATAACAGCTGTTGTTGCTTGATAGCCTGTTAAAGAGATTGCATCTGCCATCATGATTTGGCCATTGCCTCTCTCTGAGTGAGAGAATAATAAATTTGTTTTATTTGTACAATGTCCCACTCCTAAAATACAGATAAAATCAACCTATTTTAATAAAACCTCACACTAAACCATGCCACCCAAGGCTGTATCCAATCCAGCCTTGAACACAGCCAGCGATGGAGCATTCACAACTTCCCTGGGCAACCCATTCTGGTGCCTCACCACCCTTACAGTAAGGAATTTCTTCCTCATATCCAATCTAAACTTCCCCTGTTTAAGTTTGAACCCATTACTCCTTGTCCTATCACTACTGTCGCTAATGAAGTGTCCCTCCCCAGCATCCCTATAGGCCCCCTTCAGATACTGGAAGGCTGCTGTGAGGTGTCCATGCAGCCTTCTCTTCTCCAGGGTGAATAGCCCAAATTTTCTCATCCTATCTTCATATGGGAGGTGCTCCAGTCCCCTGGTCATCCTCGTGGCCTTCCTCTGGACTTGTTCCAAAAGTTTCATGCCCTTTTTGTGTTGAGGACACCAGAACTGCACACAATACTCCAAGTGAGGTCTCATGAGAGCAGAGTAGAGGGGCAGGATCACCTCCTTCACTCTGCTGGTCATGCCCCTCTTGATGCAGCCCAGGAAACGACTGGCTTTCTGGGCTGCAAGCGCACACTGCCAGGTCATGTTCATTGTTTCACTAACCAAGACCCCCAAGTCCTTCTCCTCAGGGCTGCTCTGAATCTCTTCTCTGCCCAACCTGTTGGACAGAGAATGAGAGGCATGGTTTAGTGTGGTGTCCCTGGCCATGGCAGGGGGCTTGGAAGTTGATGATGTTTCCAACCCTAACTATTCTATGATTCTATGGTTCTCTGAGTGGAAATGTACTTTACATCACCCTGTATAATTTAGTTGGTATTGATTTAAGAGATAAATAGAGATATGATTTAAAAAATCCGAGACATACCACTTAGGTAGCAAGCTGAAATTATTTCTCACAAATGAGAATTTAATCAAGTAAACAAACAAGTCTGTAGCAGTTGCAGTTACCAAGAAATTTGTCTTGGCAAAAAAAAAAAAAAGACCTAGAAGAATACTTAAAGCCCTGAGCCTGAAATACATAATCCTTCAAACATGAGCATAGGAAGCTTGTAATACTGAAAAAATCTCAGGGAGTCAGCTGTACAGTGTCAGTTTCCAGTTCTCCCACCCAGGTGATTCCAGGTTTTCTGTCAAGACAGTGGCATGCTTGGCACATTCTTTCTTTTTTTTTTTTGATGATTTCAAGTCCTTGTAATAAATGAATTCTGTTTAAACCACTGTTTATATTAATAATATAAATAATAATATTTTGATGATTTCAAGTCCTTGTAATAAATAAATTCTGTTTAAACTACTGTTTATATAAATAAAGATTAAAGAACAAAGAACAAGCTTTCAGCCTTGATTATCTTACTTTAATGAACTCTTCCTTTACTGCATGATAATCAAGATAAAACAATTTAAACTTAAAAAAAAAATGGAATTTGGGGCATATTCTGATACTTTCAACTGTACTTAAAACTACGTCTTTCGCTGCAATGCATACTTTCTTGGGCATTCTCTCACCTCCTCAAATTATGAGAAAAATTGATATTTTTTTTTAATACTAATTGTTATGAAAGACTATTATAAGACTGAGAAAACTCAGGAGATTTTAAATTACCTTATGTGCTGTTATTTATCCAGTTCCTCCGTAAAAGATGGATACTCTATAAGCACATACTTGAGATAGAATAATAGAATCATAGAACACTTACGGTTTGAAAGGACCTTAAGATCATCAACTTCCAACCCCCCTGCATTGGGCAGGGACACCTCACACTAAACCGTGACACCCAAGGCTCTGTCCAACCTGGCCTTGAACACTGCCAGCAATAGAGCATTCACAACTTCCCTGGACAACCCATTCCAGTGCCTCACCACCCTTACAGTAAAGAATTTCTTCTTCATGTCCAGTCTAAACTTCTCCTGTTTAAGTCTGAACCCTTTACCCCTTGTCCTGTCAGCCCAGTCCCTAATGAAGAGTCCCTCCCCAGCATCCTTATACATTCCCTTCAGATACTGGAAAGCTGCTATGAGGTCTCCATGCAGCCTTCACTTCTCCAGGCTGAGCAGCCCCAACTTTCTCAGCCTGTCTTCATATGGGAGGTGCTCCAGTCCCATGATCATCCTCGTGGCCCTTCTGTGCACTTGTTCCAACTGTTCCGTCTCCTTTTTATGTTGAAGACACCAGAACTGCACACAATACTCCAAATGAGGTCTCAAAAGAGCAGAGGAGCATCAAGTACATGAAAAATTATGCCAGGCTAAAATATTCAGAACTCAGTCTATGTTCCTATAATAAACTGTGTTGATTGAGGTGGATGTTTGGTAACAACCATGGTTATGGTCAAGATTTTTATTAGCACAATGCACAAAATGTTGCATGTTATGGGGAAATTATTCATAGGAATCAATAGTGGTTTATATGCAGGGTTGTGTTAGTTATCAGTGAAAGTTGGTGTCCTAAATGCAGGACCAATGAAACAGTATCATAAGCTTAGCCTTAAAGCTCAATGTCATTTACATTTTGCAAGGTTGTGGTAACACACAGTTTATGGATGAAGTGGTCAGAATTTGGTTGTAGGTAGAAAGGACAATACATTTCAATACAATGGGTATTGCCAGCAGGACAATGCCAGCTATGAAGAGCAGGAGAATCCTGACCCCAAAACCAAAACAAACCACTACTAAAAAAAACAGATTTGTAAAGTGAGATTATGGCATGAATTTATTTCTTTCTACGATCAGTGTCTGAACGTTCTACTGTAAAGTTTTTGAATGTCCCATATGAAGCAAGGCTACCTCTGACTTCACCTGTTGAAGTAGAGAAATATAATAGGCTCTTGTTTTGGCAGATGCAAATAAATACATTTTTCCAGAACAAATACTTCTTATAGTCAGGAGTGAAATTTTGGCTTCATTCATTAATCTCCATCTATTACAGTACACCTGTCCACAGTCATTTGCTGATGAGTTCAGGAGGGCTAACAGCCATCCAGGAATCATTTCAAAATAGAACCTGCAGAATATGGCTTGTACTATTTCTTCTCTAAGGAACTTCTAGTTAATGACAGCAATGACCGATAAACCTTTCACACCTGTTCACGTTTGTATTCCAAATTAGAGTGGGATCCGATGGCCTGGATTTGATGATATCAGTTGTATGTGAACTCCAGAGGCTACTCAGGAAGGATTTCAAAGCCAGCATGAAAAAAAAACATACACAGTGAGATCAAAACAGATTATTTTTGAGCGTGAGAAATGTACAATTCCAGTTTAAATGGGTTGAGATTCTGCTCATCTGCATGTGAATTGAATCTCTCTTTGGGTAAAAGATTACTACTATCATGAAGGAAAAAGCTCAACATGGGGGAAAAAAATCAATAAATACAAACTCTATATACCTTAAACTGATGAGAATATGTGTCAAACAGTTACCGATGTGTTTCTCAAAGATGTACACAAGTAGGCAGCTGATTTGACCCACAGAAATAATTCTGTGGGTCTTGAAAGAAGGCTGAATGAGATGTAGATATAGATGTAGTTATAGATTCTGAAGCTGCCTATGCTGGGTTAAGATCAAATCACTCCTAGTGAGCAGAGCAATGTAAGTAAGATTCAAATCATGCAAATGTCATTCAGCATCTTTTATATTTTAACACTTCACAATACTTTAAAAGTGAAAGTAGCTTGGTTTCCAGAGTGATGTAAAAAAAATCTATAGACAGAATAAGAACATTAAAACTAAAATCTTAAAATCTTCTTCCTGACTCTGAACTACATCCCCATCATGGTTCTGAATGAAGCCAGGAAACAAAACACACACACACACGCACACACACAAAAGACTCTGTAAGAGATTATTCTTTGGGGGTTTTTTATTTCATTTACAGAGAAATATTTTATTCTTACAGCATTGATATGTTAGAGCAGTAATGTAATAGATAATTTGTCTTGATGAAACTGTGACTGCTACAAAAGGTCATGAGATCTTTCTTACGTGATATGACTGTTCTCAATCACAGAATCATAGAATCATAGAATAGTTAGGGTTGGAAAGGACCTTAAGATCATCTAGTTCCAACCCCCACTGCCATGGGCAGGGACACCTCACACTAAAACATATCACCCAAGGCTATGTCCAACAAGGCTTTGAGTACCACCAGGGATGGGGCATTCACAACTTCCCTGAGCAGCCCATTCCAGTGTCTCACCACCCTTACATTATAGAATTTCTTCCTCATATCCAATCTAAACTTCCCCTGTTTAAGTTTAAACCCATTACTCCTTGTCCTATCACTACAGTCTCTCATATGTTCATGTGGGTCTTTGGTAGGCGATGTGCATAGTTTAATGTCAATTCAACATCTACTGCTGAAGCTTTGGTCAAACAATTGACACCTATGCAATTTACCCTGCTGCAGTATCTGTATTAGGTATACTTCCTATAAAAATTAACAGTATTAGCCACATCAGTATCACCTATATAGTGCGTTTGCAGCGCTTGCTGTTGACCTCATAAATTAAAATGTAATAGGTCAGCATCTTGAAGGTAATATATGCTTGAAAAAAAAATGAATCTTTGCAATTTGTTATATCAGGTACTAATACATGAAATTACTGCTATTATGATTTCCTGTGCCTTTCATTTACAATTATGTATGAGATTGCAATTATTATTTAAGAACCTTTATTCCATTGGAATTTATAATTTAATCATGAGGTTTAGATGTAAAATATTATTCATATATATTCTGTGAATAGCTGTAAATGAACAAAATTGCTAGCATATAGGTAATGTATTTTCTCTTATATTGCTCTACTTTAATTTTCCCCTCAATTAAATTTTGGGCAAGATGAATTCTAAGCTCTGTGATGAGAAGGTATCCGTTCACATCTAAGTAGTTCATGGAGAATTATGAAACAGAGTGCTGAGATAATTAAATAAGTATTAAGTGGATTAGTTGGTCACATCCCAAAGCTCCAGTAGGGCTTTTCAGTGGGAAAGAATGCAAAATTACCACAAAACCTGAAGGTAAAGTTTCAATAATGGATTTAGCTGTCTTTGTGAAAATGAGCTTTTACTTTCTGCCATATTTTCTACTTGCCATTTACAACAATTACCAAAGGGTAATGACCATATTCTAATTATTTGCTATTTGCAGTGTTAGTTTACATGGAAGAGAAATGATTTAGAATGAAAATTAGACTCCTCGTATTTCCTAGATGTATTTCATTAAATCTGTTAAATACGGAACTTTCCAATTTCTGTTTTCAACATTTGCAGAAAATATGGCACACTATGGGCATGTTTGTACTATTCCGTGGGGCGCACTACAAAAAGTACAGTGCTGATGGGCTGTGTCAGGCACATGTTGCAGTTGCTGAAATGCAAGTTCAAATCCTGAAAGTTCAATAGCTGCTTTAACAACCTACATACCTGAAGAGCACCAGAGTTGCTGTTTTCATCCTTAAGTGAAGTCCCCTTCTTACCAAAAACCCAAAAGGCAACATTCTATATTATTTCAATGGGAATGGGATTCCACCCTCTGGCTTACTGTGAGGTGACCCAATTTAGTTTAAAACATTGAAGAAATAGAGAACTTACTGTATGCCTTGGAAACTTGTTCAACTAATTGTTGGCTCAGAGAGTGTAAAATGTGCTTTTTTTAATGTGATTTTTATCTATATTGTCAATTTTCCTAAAGATTTATAAAATCATAAAATGGTTAGGATTGGAAAGGACCTTAAGATCATCTAGTTCCAAACCCCCTGCCATGGGCAGGGACACCTCATACTAAACCATGTTGTCCAAGGCTCAACCAAGGTCCAAGGTCCAAGGTCCAAGGTCCAACCTGTCCTTGAATACTGCCAAGGATGGAGCATTTAATGCTTCTGTGGGCAACCTTTTCCAGTGCCCGTTTACATTTAAATGAATGAAAAAACTTAGGGACAGAAGTTTAGAATTCTGTGTCTTGATATAATATAGTATGAAGAACAAACTGAAGTATCCCAAATTAATTAATTTTAGATACTGGATGATTAAGACAAAAATGTGGGTTACATTTTGGGTTTCTGAGGTTGGGGTTTGGCTTTTCTTTTTTCCAGAATAGATTAAAAGAGACTTTCAGGTTTTTAAAGAAACAAAGAGTGTCGCAGAGATACAGATCTCAAGGTATCTGGGTCCCATGGGTTCAGCAGTGGCAGTCATTTTTCTTCTTGGTAGCTGGTGCAGCACTATGTTTTTGACTTTCAGCCTGGAAACAGCGCTGATACCACTGATGTTTTTGGTTACTGCTTAGTAACGTTTTGGTCTAACCAAGGACTTTCTGAGCCTCATGCTCTGCCAGGGAGGAGGGGAAGTTGGGAGGAAGCAGACCCAAACTGACCAAAGAGGTATTCCATACCACAGCACATCATGCCCAGGATGTAAAAACAGAGGGCAGAGACCAGGATGGGTGGAGTTTGCTATGGGATTGGGCTTAGTATCAGGTGGGTGAGCGATTGTATTCTCTTTGCGTGTATTTCACTGGTCATTATTATTATTGGTGGTAGCAGTAGTGGTTTGTGTTACACCTTAGTTACTGAACTGTTCTTATCTCAGCCTGTGGGAGTTGCATGCTTTTGATTCTCCTCCCCGTCCTTCCGGGAGCAGGGGGAGAAGAAAGAGAGGGGAGTGAGTGAGCGAACTGGGTGAGTTATAGTGATTTAAACCACGACCCTGGGTGTTTCATTTTTTTTTTTTCTTTTTCCAAAATATGGAATCTAAGTACCCTTAATTTTTGGATGTTAGCTTTTTTTTATTTATTTATTTAATTCATATAATGAGTATTTTCCGGGGGAAAATAAAAAGTTCATATTTCACACTGCTTAGTTTTTAAAAGTTATTTAATTAAAATTAATACTTATAGCAGGATCAAAACATTTCAATTTAAATGGTGTGTCAGAACACAAATAATACTTTTCAATAGGTAAAAATACAGAAAGGACAATGCATTGGAAAAATACAGGAGAGGCTCTTTTAAAGGCAGTAACCAGACTTCTTAAAGTGACAGTCACAAGGACTGCAAATAGAAATGAACTGGAGTGATTGCTAGTTTTCTTCTTCCACTTCAGAAATCTGAATTATTCAGTGCCCTGCCTATTGGCAGAGTTCCACTGCTAGCCACATGATTCTACCCTGGCATGGCAGATTGAAGTGAAAAGTCAGATTCAAAGTTGAAACCCGTAAGCAGTTACAAGCTGCTCTAAAGTGTCACTTAAAAAAGGCTTGGCATTCTTTTTTCATGACTGTGTTCCATTTTTCTCTACTTTATATTTGGCCTCAGGAAAGGTACTTAAGCAAACACAAGGGAACTGTTTTATTGCAGATGTTCAAATGTATATTAATTAATCAAAAAGTCTAGATAATAATTCTTCATAGAGAATCTGTACAGGAAATGTTTGTCTTATCTTTGAATTCCCAGTGTTAAAAATCTGATGAATTAGCTTTTAATTTCATGTCTAATTCCCTGAAAGTCATATGGTTTTGACTTATGAGCCTTGTCCTTTCCTGAGTCCTTTCACATGAATAACACTGTTACATTTTTAAGTGTTGTGCCTGTTTTGCAATATCTTTTCATGTCAGGACACACCTTTCTGGAAAACCCTCTCATTTCAGGTATTGATCTCTACAGGATTTTTACTCTGGATCTCTAAAGATAACTTTCATTTTGAGACTCAATTTAAATTCTCAGTAGCAAAAAAGTTAAACTTCCCGAAGGTATTTCACTGCAGATGCTTTTCTTCAGTAACACCCCTGGCTGCAGCTTATGAATTACAGATGCATCATGACTTTTGAAAATATTATTGAAAAATCTTACTTTAATAGGATAAAAGCTTGTAGATATCTTCATGATTTATATTCTTCTTTAAAAATGTAAAGCAACAAGCCAGCTCCATAATTAGCAGACAATAGATAGCAATGTATCTACAGAGAAGACGTAGCAAAAATGAGTCATAGCAGAGGAAATGCTTATGTTACGATACACAAGACAGCTCTTTATCACCAGTTCTTTGAGGTTCCTTCTTTACACTAGCATTTTCAGCTAACTCTCTTCAGGATGAATAAAATTAGTAAACTGAATATAAAGTTTTTCACCAAAGTGAATTTATGCAAGTGAGTCATTAATGCAGTCTTCAGGATGTTGTCAGCCCAATCTGTTACTATCTTAGCATTAACTTCATAACATATGTTTGCATCTATTTTATGATACTGGTAGCACTTCTCTCATGTGAACCAGGAATTGGCCCCAGAAATTTTAAGTAGTAGCAGCTTGCTATATAACACAGGAAACTAGTGTGCAGATCCTTTAAAAATGATTTAAAACATTCCCAAAATATCACTTAAATAAATTGCTCTTTTAAAGGTTTATAGAATAAATAGATAAATTGGTTCTAGCCATTACACTTTCTGATGTATTGCCTCATGCTAGGCTATAATGCGATGTGCCACTTCTGGTGAGTTTCCTACTTTGTTTCCTTAGCATTTCAGATATGACATGCTGTTACTGTGACTAACACAATCTTACAGGACCTAAAGAGACTTGCATGCCAGAAATTAGCAATAAAGAGTACCACTGCTTTGTTTTGCACACGCTGCTTTGTGTAAAACAATGAAAAATGTCTTTCTTAATAACAGAGACAATACTTGTCACCGGCATTGTTTTAAAAACAACCAAGAGATAAAAAAAAGTGAACAAGTATTCTAAACATACACATGAAAATACTTTTTTGCTTGTATAGTGTTTAAAAAAGCCTCTCCTTAAACTGATAAATACAGAGTTGGCACATAAATAGCAAGTTGATTTTTCTGCTTCTGCTTTCAATAAATATGAAATTTCAAACCCCATAAGTTTTTCTTTTTTTTTTTTTTTCCACATTTTTAAAACTTTGATAGCTGGCTTTGCACTTCATAGTCTGAAACATTGTCTGAATTATTCCAAATTCATTTTTGAGAGTGCCAGGTTGAAAAAACTTAGAAATACTCAGCTGTTATAAAAAGTATAAAGCATAAAAAGTATAAAGCATAAAAAGCATTAGCAGCCCACTGAACAGGGCCTGAAATTCTGGACTTCTAAAACTGTTTCACAGGTTTTAGAATGAAGTGTAATTTTGCTGTTGCAATAACAAAGAACAGGGTCCGGGCCACTTATGCCCCAAAAAGATACAGTGGAGAGGCAAGGCTTGTAGTCTCCTCATCACAGCTGAGGGGAGCAGAAGTTAAAAGGAGACAACTGTGACAGCTTCAGATAGGAAGGTCTTCTCACTCCCTAGCAGTAGCTGCTGTCCCAGCTTCTCTCTTTGGAGCTGTCAGCAAAAGAGAGCCCAGCTTTCCACAGCTCTGTCACCCAGGACAGGAATGCAGTGGTCCAATGACTGGTTTTCTGATTTCATCAAGAAACTGGCTTCGAAAACTGTACAATTAGAAGCTGCTCTGCCTTTTTTCTAAGTTATCATTCTTAACAACTGCACTTCAGCTATGCTTCCACTTTGTTCTTTTCTTCCTGGTCTCATGAATCATATACTTTGAGCTATACAGTGATCCAGCCTTGTTATATAATTAGCCTATAGCAAGCTTTAGCAAGTGGTCATGGTGAGATATGGATTTGAAACCATGGGACTGAAATAAACATTTTACCTTTATCACCAATTTCTTGCATGATTCATAAAACACTATATAAAAATTTGGCAGGAATTTCCTTTTTTCTGATTATACTTTGAAAGAAATTAGTGGCCCATGGGCAGTAATAGCTATAGAAGCTAAAATACAGAGAAATCCAGTCTCTTCTTTCTGCTTTGATGAAGGTACCTACCTTCAGGTAAGTCAGAGCCTAAGCCTGAAAAGCAGTGGGATTTCAGGTACCAACTCTGTGTTCCTCCTTATTTCCTTAATCTCTAATCAATGCATGAATATTTTGAAGTATCTAATTTCTCTGTGTACCACACATGCTTTCTCAGTCATATATTTGATTTTTACTCAAACCTGCCTGGTTACTTAGTATATCATTTCCAAATAAAGGGCAGCCCAACAACAACTGAAGGAAAATGTCTGTCTCTAACCCCGTTGCAGGATGACAGTGCAAACTAATGGGGAGAGGTTGTTCCATCTTATCTTCTTTCTACCTTTAAATTCGCATCTGGGTATTGGAACATGTTGGGGCTAAAATTTCATCTTGGATATTGCTTATTGACCTGTCTGCAGTGGATTTCATTCTTTTCCCCTACAGGTTTTCAGTGTTGCTTTTGTTATTGCTGTGACTAATACTATTTTTTTCATTGTTAAAATATAAAGGTAAAACAGATATTCTCCAAGTCTAAACAAAATAGTCACCAGGGACATCACTACAAGGGGTATAACTAAACCCTTGGGAGTGCAGCAAGAGAGAATCATTCTTCCAAAAGATTCTGTTTCCAAAGTTATAGACATGGGGACGGAAGATAACAACTGACACAACAACTAAGTTCAAAAGCAAGAGAAGAAAAGAGAGGGAAGTTAAATAAAGAGACTCAGTAAAGTTACTTATTAAGAAACCAAAGAAAATGTCAGAGAAGAAAAAGAAATTTCTGTTACACTCTCTTTTACCAACTTTGGAAGCCTAAATGCATTTTAATTCTCTGTAAGATACTTACTATAGATCTTTGAATGAGCAGAAGTGCACAGGGTTACTTAAAGTTTTTTTATTATACTAATAATTTTTAAAAGTATTTCATTTCTAAACCTGAGTTTTAGAGAAAAACTTCTATAGGGAATACATTGGTTTTTTGTAAAAGATAGAGAAGGTCAGTTGCACTTTCATTTGAAACTGTGTGTTGGTTTTACTTTTTGTATGAAATATACTCATTTGAGGGTTTTTCACCTTTCATCTATAAATGCAAGAATGGCTTGCAGTGTTCAGGCATTTGCACATATAAGAAAAAAATTAGTTAATTGGAGAGGTGCTTGAAAACCTTTCTGGAACCTCTTGCCTCTCTGTTTATGATAATCTTCCTCCTTCTCCATCATTATAGGTAGGATGATTTTGCTGTATATAAGTTAATAGTAACTCAGATAGGTTTCACAAAGGAACATCTGCAGTAGCACTCTCTCCTTGTGTTTCTTCTGCTGTCTTCTTGTATTGAATGACTTACATGTGCATCCTCCATTGAAGTGGCTTTAGTCTGGATGAAAATAATATATGAGGGTACATGGAATGAGAGTGTCTGGTCTCTTAACGGTATCTGCTCAAAGGAGCCATGAAAAAGAATACAAACCTGACCGCATAAGATAACAGGGGGTTGTGATATGAACAAATGAGGTCAGTTGTGCAAATCAGTAAGAATATATGGAGAGTGGGAACATTTGTTTTATTCAGTTGGAAGGATAAAGAAAGAGAGGGAGGCAACATACAGACACCAAACCTGACCAATTAACATTAACAAAGACAAACTTGATCATTAGCACTAACTGATGTGCAATGTCCTGATGTGCAGGCAAACCAGGACATTGCAACTGATAAGGATGTGAACCTGAGGGTCCAGGATGTTGAAGGATGTTGGTGGAATCATGTCAATTGATGAGGCAATGTGCAAGGTAAGGGGAAGCAGGGAGGAACAATGTAGGGGTAGAAAAAAGGGAGTGCTCAGGACCAGTCATTGCACTTGTCTGCCTGAGCCCTGTCTAATAACCTCAATCTATCTTCTCATATCTTCTTAAACCTTTTCTTAACTGTTTCTCTGTGTAATTTCACTCTCTATCTTGTGTGTATGGGTGCAGTGTAAAGACTAAGTGCCAGCTACTGATAAGACCTGTATGTGTGAGAGTAGAATTTGGTGCCAGTCAGTGAAGTCAGATCAGTTCTTAATATGATATAAAAAAGTCTTAGCCTTATGTATAGAGCTAAAAATGAGATTTTGGACTTTTTTCTTGATTTGTCTCTAAAATAATGGTTAAAAAAGCACAGTATGTATGAGCTGTTTTGAATGTGTCATAATGATCTATTTTTCTCCAAATTTCTGCTTCTGCTGTAAAAATATAAAATAATAGGCTCTTTTTAGATAAAAGGTAGTTAACAGCTCCAGTCTTGATATTAGTCTGTGGTAACATACAAGTCAGTGAACTTCTTATTTGTAAAACTTTCAGACTGAGAAACCAAACTGATGCCCAGCTTCTGATTAAAAATCACTAGTAAATCAAACTCTGCATTAAATTTTTCTTCTTATCACCATATTCAAATGAAAGCCAAATAAAATGAAGGCTCCTCCATAAGAGATATCTAAATTAGAACCTAGTTGAAAATCAGTAAATAATGCTCACAAGGTGGATCTAGACTGCCAGAAAACAAATTTCTTACTCCTCCTATTACTTCTCAGCTTCTTCCCTGCATCAAAACAGAAGGTAAGTGTTCTGAAATTTCCAAGATCTTTAGAGACTCTTCAGTTAAATGTATACAGTGAATGTAGCACAAAGGGAGTCACAGGAAAGAAGCAGGACTCCCAAGAACTCTTTGACTTAGGCATGAATTCATGAGCAAATGCCAACTAATGACGTGCACTGTTTGGTATAGAATCACATTTTAAAATCAGCACAATGAATGGGGAGCTGAGTCTGTGGGGAAAAAAAAGAAAAAAAAGCAAGGCAAGCAATGTGATCAATAAATTTCAGTCTGTGTCAGAAGTCTGATTACCATATCCCAGATGTAGTCAAAAGGGCATAGAGGGCACCAATCAAAAGTCAGAATACAGTGCATAGCTATAATTGAGTGCACTACTTATAAAAAACACTACAGGACTCTGAACTGCCCTTAGTGAATCAGTGAGAAATACTAACTGCAGACATTTTTAATTCAAGAAAATAAAAAGGACAATCTCTTCTCACATTTTTTTCTAGAAAAAGAAAAGCAACAATTTGTAGCAATACTTAACAAATGAACAAAAATCAATCAAGCCCCCTTCCCAGTAAAATTCTATCTCACAACAAAAGCTGATATTTGATCATTCATCCAGACATAGGTTCAGATCTTCATCTTGCAAGCATTATTTCTTAATGCATCATTACGTATTTAACAGGAGAAGGCAATACCTTTCTTCCTAATAACAAATTGAGAATACAGAAAGGAAGGGATATGTGTATGAATGCATTCAGCATAGCTGGTAGAATTCCAGCTACCTGTGTCCATACCTATTGCTCTAGAGGCATGCAGCATAAATATGATCACTCTGCATAATGTGTTAGCACCTGTGTAACTGTGACAGTTTTGTAAACTAAGAAGTCGGAAGAAACTGACAGGAATTTAAGGAAAAAAAATTAAGCTTTCATTGAAACACCAATGGATAAGACTCCAAGGCACTAAGCCATATTGTTCCGATGTTATATAGCATTGTGCCTTAACAAATAGCTCCATTGTTTATATTTTATTTAAAAAGCTGAGGTAACAAAACTTCAAAATCCACAATGAATTCCAAATGCTGACTGAAGTTAATGATTGTACAATTTCTTCCTCCAGTGGAAACATACTCCTATGAAATACTTATTTTAAATAACTATTTAAGATTTAAGTTACAATAGATCAAGAATGGCACCTATGTATTAAACATCTGCAGTGGAAATGTCTATTATTTTAAACTAATTCTCATTTATATCTAAAGCAGCTGTTTTGGTCTATCGCATTAGTATTAGGATAAAAGGATCATTGGATAATTTAACTTGGAAGGGATCTCAGGAGATCTGTATCTGGTTAAAACAAGGTCAACAATAAAGTCAGACCAACCTGCTCTTGAAAACCTCCTAGAATTGAATCTGTGCAACCTCCCTGAGCAAGCTTTTCCTATGCTCTCCTTTATCACTAAAAAGCTTTTCCTTATAACAGGTGATTCTTTTACAGGTATTATTGGAAAGTGATTAATTTTTGCATCAGAATATGTTATCATTTCTGCTTCTTCAAGCAAATGCAACAAAGAAATGTAAGAATCACAACTTAGTTCTAAGAGTAAGCTAACATTTTACTTAGGGATAGATCCAAAGCCACCACTAAGGCAATTTGAAGTTCAACATTAATGAAATGTAAATAATTAAATTCAAGATTATACCCCACAAAACTGCTGCTTAATAGCACAGTCTGGATTGTTTTTTATCTCTGGTCACTAAAGTTACTAACATAACTACAGAACTTGTAGGTTCCTTGCAACTCCTATAAATATTGATAATTGATTAATGTTAGAGACATTCTTAATGAAATATGTAAAATTTATAAATGATAGATCTGTAAACATACAATTAAATTCAACCCTGATTACATCAGTTGTGTAGGCAATCAATTTGCCTTCTTCATAAGTGATTCTTCCAGGCAAGGCCCCTGGAAGAAGACAAGAGCAGAGTTTCTTGTCTGAAACAGAAGCAGCTTGCTTACAAATCTAGCTAGCTATACCTCTGTGTGGATAGTACTACAGAACTTCACTGGTATGGGCAACTGGCTACAGCCCAATAGGTTGTTTTCCTTCTTCCCTGTAGTGTATGGATTTGTAAATTTTCCTAGCACAACACTTAAAGCTCTCCCCTTTGCTTGAGGAAAGATTTATCCCACAGAATGTTCCACAAGACAGACTTCCAGAATCATAAAACCACAGACAAAAATCTACAAAAATGCTCCTCACTTTTCAGAGGACTTGTACCCCCTTACAACTCTCTCACAAGCAGCATGAGTTCATATTCACCATTTGCCTTAGGGAGAGAGCCCTTCATCTGTGGTTCATGTTCAAGGAGATATGATTTCTACTTTACCCTCACATGCAAGTAATTCAGTCCTTGCATTCTAATAGCAGAAAGAAAATGGGTTGTATTCCTTTGTGTCACACTCAGACTGTAACAATTGGTAATAGTATGCTCCTTATGGTTCATAAGAGAAGATACAGTAACTCATAGCCAGCTACACCCATTCTTGTGCCCTGTGGTATCTCATACATTAACATGAAGCTGATAGAAGACAAAATTCAGGATTTAGATGACACCAGCCACCTTTTGATTGAGAAGCTGCAAGCCCTAAGATGGACTTCAGGGTATACACCTGCCTAGCAAACAGCATGGATGGAAGAGGGGACTGAACATTTCAAAGTTCGTTACTAGATCTGCAGTTCGTCTAGCAGGATGAACACGGCAACTGATCCTTACATCCTTTTACAAATTAAATTCCATCTCCAACAGCAGACTGAAGTAGTATTCCATGACCTCTGAATTTTCTCCCAGCTTCCTGCGCACTAGGAAGACCTAGAGGAAGGATTGAACATGCAGGTTGACATGCAGCACATAACTATCTTCAGACAGGAATTATATGGCTATAACTTCATAAAAAAGTGAGCTAAAGACTCCAATCACCTTTTTGTCCTGCAGGATGGCACCATATCTGAAGACATAATTTCTTTCTATTTTTCTGACTATGGCAGTGTACCCAGCAAATGAGTGGTGCAGTGTCTTTCAGGAAGGATCCATATCAGTCAGAAGCATGAGGGTCATGTGATTTGCCCTCTCCTGTCTTCATCAGAGTTTAATTCACAGCCATGGATAAGCAACATGTGAGTCAGATGAGCGAGGCTGAAAAGCTGGTTAAATTGTTTGACTGACTGGCCTAAAACACTTCCTATCATGCACATTTTCTTTTATCTTTCAGGTTGTCTTTCTTTTTACACTTGCTGCTTTGGCATCCTGAAGGGCAATGCTCATTTTAAAATATGTATAGACTTCATTTAAAATAAACGATTCTAAAACCCTCTGAGGCAAAACTATATTTGGTGTATCTCAGCTAATTTCAGTGGACTTAGCTCCACTAACCAAGGTTGAATCCAGGCTGATGTCCTCTTTTTTTTCATGAGTTTAGAGAAAAGAGACTCCTTTAAATATATGAGTTATTTAATGTTCTCTTCCTCATTGTCTAGTTTTTTTCACAGCCTTAATAAAAACTTAAATTAGAGGGATTTTATGCATTTATCTTTATGTTTGATAACATTTTTGAGCACTGTGATAAAATCAACAGAAATTAATGTAATCGTTTCCAGACATATTCAGTAACTCTAATTACCAGCATTTCTAGTCCAACTGCATAATATCTGCTTAACTATCCAGTGTACTGAAGGAAATTTAACTACCACTGAGTGAGTGTCCTTTTATATGTCTATAAGGAGTACAATCAGAAGAGTAAATAAATAAAAAAATGAATTTGCAGATTTCTGTTCATCAGAGAATTATCATTAGGGGTATTGCAGAGCTCCATAGAAATATATGAAAAATCTAATCAGGAATCTTCTGTGATAGTGTATTTATAATTAGTGAAAATTGTATGACCACATTATATGAAGCAATGTGACATCACAGTAGTGCATTTTTAAATTAAGAACATCCTTGATATCCTGAAATAACTAGCTCTTTTTTATATGATATATTCATGACTGTCTTTGTATTTGTGTTCTACTTGACTGAAAATGTTTTCATGTGGGACCTGAGCACGACGCAAATGGTGTGGAATAAGGGGCAAATATTGTCCTAGGTTCAGCTGTAGCAGTTATTTTTCTCCTTCTTAATAGCTGGTGCAGTGCTGTGTTTCAGCTGTAGCCTGAGAAGAGTGCTGATAATGCACCAATGTTTCAGTTGTTGCTAAGTGACGCTCACTCTGATGAAGGACACTTCAGTCTCTCATATTCTTCCAGCGAGGAGAGGCACAAGGAGCCAGGGCGAAGCAGAGACAGGAAACCTGACCTGAACTAGCCAAAGGGGTACTCCATACCACAGCACATCATGCTCAGTATATAAACTCTGGGGAGTTACCAAGAAGGGACCAATCGTGGTTCTCATCTGGCTGGGTAGCAGTTGGCGGGTGGTGAGCAATTGTATTTTTCATCATGTGTGTTTATTGGGTTTTTTTCATTTCCTTTTTTAGTTTCATATTCTCCCCCCTTGCTATTTCCCTTATCCGTATTATTATTATTAGTTTTATGTTATACTTTAGTTATTAGACTGCTCTTATTTCAACCAGAGGTTTTACATTAGAATCATAAAATCATAGAATAGTTAGGGCTGGAAAGGACCTTAAGATCATATAGTTCCAACTCAACTGCCATGGGCAGGGACACCTCACACTAAACCATGTTGCCCAAAGCTCTGTCCAACCTGGCCTTGAACATCGCCAACAATGGAGCATTCACAACTTCCCTGGGAAACCCATTCCAGTGCCTCACCATCCTCACAGTAAAGAACTTCCTCCTTATATCCAATCTAAACTTCTCCTGTTTAAGTTTTAACCCATTGCCACTTGATCTATCACTACAGTCCCTGATGAAGTGTCCATTCCCAGCACCCTTATAGGCGCCCTTCAGATACTGGAAGGCTGCTATGAGGTCTCCATGCAGCCTTCTCTTCTCCAGGCTGAACAGCCCCAACTTTC
>JANRGW010019246.1:0-12137 GCA_024733675.1 Psilopsiagon aymara | reverse complement strand
AGAGCTCATCTCAGTCTCCCCTCTGGCAGTTAAAGCCATTCCCCTTGGCCTGTCCCTACATCCCTTGTCCAAAGCCCTCTTCCACAGGTGAGCATCCATTGCCCAGATACAACGCCCCCAAACCACATGCTCTTCCAGCCTCATTTGATGACTTGATGCTTTATCCCCACACCAGGAATCCGACAGAGGAAGAGCTGTGGTAAAGACCCCTCCAATACCTCCTTTTGGCTGGTCAGCACAGGCAGAGGGAAAGGCCTTCCCTACCCAAATCCACACTTACTCCTGGTATTTTGGAGAACACACGATAGCAATGGACTCTGGCAACATCATCTGGTAGGAGCAGTGTGTGTGCAGGTCGACACTGGAGAGGAAGGCTGTCTGCGTGGGGTGAGTCTGCAACACAGAACAACACAGGAGAGGAAGTGAAGGCAGGGCTGCAGAACTAGTCCAAAGGGACCGTGTCTAACATGAGAAGGTTGCTGCAGAGAAGCAACACAGCTCCTTGGATTGCACAGAGAGCACACATACACACTGAAAACAGGTTTGGATTGTTCCAAAACACCTCCTCTTTCTCCATTCAGAACACAGGAGGAGTTCTACATCTCTGGCTATACCCCACAGGAAGTCACACTTCGAGGCACAACGCTTTTAGGTACCACACTGCCAAAGCCCTTCAAGATGCCACTTCCACCAAGACGGCCAAGGGTTGCAGAGACAACCACCGCCTCACCCAACCCCATCTCACAGGTGGATTTCACAGCCTAAAGGTCTGTCTCGTTTTGGTTGTTTTCATTGCCATGACCAGCAGAAAGGTCCAAGGAACCCTTGAGGGTCCCTGAAGAGTCAACCCCGCGAGCAGCCCCCCTGCACCTATCAGGCACCCTGCAGCAGGCATTTCTTTGTCGAAGCCCTCGAGGCAGCTGCTGCTTTCGAGAGATTACTCAGCAGCACCAAACATTTTGCTTGGCACGGATCTGACTGCCAAAGGCTCCATCGGGACAGGGAACAGGGCAGTGCTGGAGCCAGCGGAGGAATCTGGAGCTGGCACATCCCAGGGTAGAGCAGCACACAGTTACCCTGTGAAAAGCAGCACGGGAGAGGCCCTGTGCTGAGAAGAGGAGCTTGGGATGCCCCAGCAGTCAGGGATTCCCCTGGAATCAGCTTTTATCTGGATGAAACATGGGCTTCATGTGTTCCACTTCAAAAGGCTTGATGCTTTAGGAAGGGACCCAAACTTAACACCGGCCTGGGGTGTCTCCAGCAGTGTCAGTAATGACTGGGATGGCACCAGAGGGAGAAATTCAACCAGAGGATGCTGCCATCTCCATGCCTAGCTGTTGGAGCAAGTCCAGAGTAGGCCACAGAATGATCAGGGGCTGGAGCATATCCTATATGGAGCCAGGCTGAGAATATTGGGGCTGGAGAGGAGAAGCTGTGTGGAGACCTCGGAGCAGCTTCTGTGACTGAAGGGGGCTGCGAGGATGCTGGAGAGGGACTCTTCATCACGGGCTGTGGCAACAGGACATGGGGTGATGGGTTCAGACTGAAACAGGGGAAGTTCAGGTTGGATACAAGGAAGAAGTTCTTTTCTGTGAGGGTGCTGAGGTGCCCAGAGAAGTGGTAAATGCTCTGTCCCTGGCAATGTTCAAGGCCAGGCTGGATGGGACTTGGGTGACACGGTCTAGTGTGAGGCTTCCCTGCCCATGGCAGGAGGCTGGAACTGGGTGAGCTTTCAGCTCCTTTCCAACCCAAACCATTCCATGATTCTATGATCTCCTCCAGTAAACTCTCCTCTGCAGCCCTGCTCCATGCACCCCTTTCCCTCCTGCCTGAAATTAAGGCCAGTTGGGAAGTGAAACAGGAACCAGAGACTCACATGGATCCAGCCCAGCGTAACAAGGCTGTGTTGATCCTGGATCATGAAGAGCTCCTCCTCATTCTCCGTGTTGCAGTAATCGGGGCCTCCATACTGCTTGGGAACGATGACGTGGGTTATGGTGAACTCGTTCTTCATCTGCAAGGCAGCACAGGGAGGCTGTTACCCATCAGACACCCCAAGCAGGAAACAAGGGTAATTTCCTAAGCTTTGGAACATGGTACTTCTGCATTCAGGGCTCAGGGGTCTGGCCAGGGGAACAGCAGGTCTGGAAACAAGCCCATGGATGCATGCACCACCCAGTTATGGGTCATAGAAATGGTAACTGCAAGTTAGAGACAAAGGAGTCACTCAGACTTGAGTGACATGGCTTTCTATTTAATTTCCCCTGCTGTGCAGAGCACCCTCAAGAGCTCAGAGAAGCCCTGGACACCCACTGAGTGAATCTCTCCACTCCCCAGGAGATGAGGCCTCATAATTAAACAATCATCAAGAGTCTGGCAGCAGCTGCATTGCAGAAAGTTGCCACATCAAACAACTTCATCTCAAAGCACACTTCTGCAAGCAAAGCAGCCCCAGGCGACTCAGGGTGACAGGATGGAGCTGCCAAGAGGAACCTGGGCATGCAAACAGTCTCTGGGGGAGAACTAACTGTCTCCAGACAGTGCTTGCACAGCCTTGTCCTGGTGAGGGTCCTAGTTCACAGCTGGGACACCTCGGTCTTGCTGGTACCAAAAGGACAAATCACCAGAGCTGCCTCTCACTGGCATGGGAGTGCCTGAGGAAGGAGAGAGGAAACTGAATACCCATGGGTAAAAGGAAGGGAAAGAAGAGGCAGATCATCCTCTAGCACGACCAGCAGCTCAAAGGAACTCTGCCCCACTGCTCCCATGAGATCCCGCTTGCAGCACTGTGTGCAGTTCTGGTGTCCTCAGTATCAGGACACGGAGAGGCCACAGGGATGCTCAGGGGCTGGAGCACCTACTGTATGGAGCCAGGCTGAGAACACTGGGGCTGTTCAGCCTGGAGAAGAGAAGCTGCGTGGAGACCTCAGAGCAGCTTCCAGTGTCTGAAGGGGGCTACAAGGATGCTGGGGAGGGCTGGAACAAGAATCATAGAATGGTTTGGGTTGGAAAGGATCTGAAGATCATTCAGTTCCAACCAACTACGTGATCGTCGCCCAAGCAGATGTCTTTCATCTTTTCCAACCCAAACCATTCCATGATTCTATCCCTAATGCTCCCATGGAAGCCCAGTCATCAGCTAAACTGCACTACAGCCCTCTGTGGCAAGAATCAGGGTCCTCCAGCCACTTCCAAAGCTATTGCACCTTGACAAAAGGTCCCTGTGCCAGTTGAAGGGTCTTAATCAGGATTATCACCTTACCAGCTTACCACAGAGGATCCCACACGTCTCCACACCCCGGACCGTGTTGGCATCAGCCAGCTGGAGGAATTTCTGACACAGCTCCCTAGGGACAATGACTTGGCGAAGGACACTCATCCCTGCATCTGTGGGGAGAATGGGAGCACAATGACAGTCAGGGACACAGCAGAAATGGGCCTTTAGGTCAGTACCTGAAGGGATAAGGTTGAAATACATCATCCTAAAAAAATGAACTGCTCTAATAGTGACCCTCACAACGGCAGCCATAGACACTGACGTCACTGAGATGCTTCATAAAGGGCAGTCACTACCTCTTTCAAAACAGGGTAAAGGAACACAGACAAAAAACACCTTTAGCAATACCTTAAACCCCCTAGTAAAAATGAACTCCCCCACTTACAGAATGTCATTTAAACAAGATGTGCCACTGGTCAAGAGCTACTCATTTAGAGGTGTCTGAATCAGTATTTTGGAGCCATATTTAGCAAAAGAGGGGTTGGTGAGCAGGAGGATTCAGTCAGCCTCAGCCAAGAACTCAACCCCAATCTCCAACATTTGGACCTAAGGAAGCCAAACAGGTCGTAGGCCTCTAGATCAGCAGAGAGATCGGGCTGTAGAAGCATGGTGCGGGCAATTCCCAAGAGGAAACACTTCTCCCTAGCCCTACAAACCTTTACATGACAACGGGGACAACATCCAGTGACTTGGAAAGCCAAACCCCCCGATGGGACGGAATCACAATCAGATACTTCCAAGAGCCTTCCAACAAATCAGCTCCTTGGCTGTTTGGCTCAGCCCAGCAAGGGAGAAGGGTGCACTGAGGGGTACTAACTGTTTTCTGTGCTTCCCAAAGCACTGGGTTTCAAAGACCTGTCCACAACAGGAGGTTTGGATGAGACAGTCCCCGCTGATGGACTCGCAGGCTGAACTGGAGAGATGGGAACCTCTGGGATTGAATCAGTTGGGGGCTTTCCCATGCCAGGGATGAGGGGCCCATCCAGAGCCATGGGACTTGGTTCTGGCTGTCCAAATTCCTGCACTATCCTCAGGCGCTCCTTCTCCAGCTCCTGTCGCCGGATCATCTCCTCAAAGACATGGAACTGCTCTTGCTCTGCCTGCTGCTGCTTCATCAGGGCCACCCGATTCCTCTCCTCTTCCAGCTGCTGCTGCAAAGCCAAATTGCGTGCAAATGCCTCCTCCTCCTCTTTCTGCAAGGAGAAACGCACCACGGGACATCAGCAGGCAGGGGAACACGAAGCCTCCACGCTGCAGACCCTCAGTAATCCCAAGGGGTTTCAAAAGGTAACCAGCAAAGAGCACTCCCTGCAAGGAAGCTTCAGCTTATAACAGAGATCCACACCTCCATCAGGAGAGCCAGCCAGATCAGGGCAGTAAAACTGCTGTCTTCTCCTCCTTATTCCACAGAAATGGAATTCCAGGTTGATTCCCCTCTATCCTATCTCTAAAATTGCACTTGCCTGCAGCAAAACTGACTGCAGTTTTCTACTTTGCCCACACAACTCTAGATCCTTGTCAGTGCTGCTAACAGCGACCTGCTGAGTTTCTGGATCATCAGACCTAAACCGCACGTTGTGACAAAGAAGGCAAAACCCCAACCAACAGTCCCAGCTCACACTGCCTCCAGGATGCACAAAGGTGGAGAGGGGCCTATGTCAGATTCCCATACCAGCAGCAGAGGCATGATCACAACAACCCTGTGCTGCGGTGATGAGGTTGGACCCTGCAGGCCAGGGTTACCCAGACATCACATTCCGGAACACCCAGGAGACCTGCAGTGCTCCAAACCCTTTGTGGATGAGGGTCTTCTGGGGAGCATAGGCCTCCAGTCTCCTGTCACTCACCTTCTGCTCCTTGTACTTAGCATAGTCCTTGGCGTACCTCTTTAATAGCTCCTTCTTGAGCTCTTCAGCTCGGGGGAAGGCTACTTCTTTCAGTTTCTGAAGGGAGGAAACACAGTCAGGAGAGGGCGATAGCCACAAGGCAAGGAAAACAGGACCTGAAGAGATGCAAGAATCGATGGACAGGCAGCACTCAGAGGTTATAAACCATCCATGAGGCAGGAAGGGCTGAGCAGCTCCACCACCATGTGGGACAGGCTTGCAGACAGGTTGGAGCTGGGTGACACAAACAGCAACACCATCAACACTGAACAAGAGCTTAGGCAGCAATGTCCTTTGCTCTTCTGGTCAGTGTTGAGGAGAGGAGCAGTAGCCTCTTGTGTCCAAGAATGCTGTGGCAAATCCCTTGAGGACCACCATGCTGAGGATCCAGCACCATGCACGGAAAAGCTATATGGTCTTTAAGGAGTTTAACAGGAATGAAAAGACATCCCAGTGCTCAGCAGCAAGTAAAGTGGACAACCACAGCCCAGAATCATGGAATGGTTTGGGTTGGAAAGGAGCTTAAGGCTCTTCCAGTTCCAAGCCAAAGCCATGGCCAGGGATGCTTCACACTAGATCAAGGCTTTGTCTAACCTGGCCTCGAACACTGCCAGGGATGGGGCAGCCACAGCTTCTCTGGGCACCCTGTGCCAGCTCCTCAGCACCCTCACAGGGAAGAGCTTCTGCCTTATCTCCAACCTGAACCTCCCCTGGTTCAGCTTGAACCCATCACCCCTTGTCCTACCACTACAGCCCCTGATGAAGAGTCCCTCTCCAGCATCCTTGTCAGCCCCCTTCAGACACTACTTCCCAGTGTTTGTGTGGCTCATTCATCCCAAGGCCATGAAAACCCCATGGGGCTGATAACCCCAAAGGATTTTCAACGGCAGCATTAAAGTGTTGGCCATGTTACTACTCACTTTCACTGTCTCTCTCTTCTCAGGTATGACAGCAGTTTTGTAATCACGGTGCTGTGGCAGCTTCTCAATGAAGAGCCTGTAAAAACAGGAGAGAAACTGCATCTCAGAGCAGAAAGGGCCAAACACAAGACATTAAGTGGCAGTTTGGGGTCATGGATCTTTCCCCTCCAGCACTGTCCCCTTGCTCTGTCACCTCCCTGGGCCCTGAGCTCCCCACAATCAGGACAGTCACGTTATTCCTGCAGGGAGCCATCATGTAACAGCCTCCTGAGCTCTTCATGCACACAGATCTCAGTGAGCCCCAGGGGAGCACCTCACACCTGGACTTTGGAGATGATCCTCAGGGATAAATGCATTTGTTTTGAACAGAAACATTAATAAGATGGTCAAAACCACCAAGGACTCTGGGAGAGATTCGGGAAGGTCCTTGAGCACCTGCCTACACCTCTGTGAGCATCCAAGGGGATCGCACAGAAGCTCAAGGATTCAGCTGACTCATGGCTCACACGGTCCTTCTGTACAAAGGAACACTTTGTGCCAGAGATGGGGAAATCAGCTCAGACCTTGGAGAGAGGAAACTTGCAGGAAAGCTAAAAGTGAGTTCACAACATCCCCAGCTTCTGCATCAGGAGCCTTCTGGCTCTGTGCCCTCAACCATTCCCAAAGGTCAGGGCAGTGTTTCAGGCAGTAGAGCTGCTTTTGTGCAGACTTCATAGAATCACAGACTGGGTTGGACTGGAACCTCGAAGCTCATCTACTTCCACCCCCTGTGACTATGAACAGGTTAATCCTCAGCTTCTCTACAAATGGGATAATGTCCCCCTTCCAGTGAGCTCTGCAGTGAAGATGCAGAAGAGTCCTGCAAGCACTACAACAAGGAAAGCAGCCTGCAAACACAGGACAATTCACTCTGGTTCATCTCTGCGAGGCTCCCCAGGCTCCAGGCACCCCCGAGTTCTCCCTGTTACCAAGTCCCCCCCTGTGCACAAGCTGACAGCGTGCTCAAGGTGTGCTCAGCTGGGTCCTTGTCTCCTGCTGGTGGAGCTGTGCTTGCTCCGAGTCCACAAAGGCCTGTGGCCATAAAGCAAACTCCCTGCCCTCCTCTGTGGCTCTCATACCACTTCAGCGTCTGAAGGAGGATGCTCTCCAGATCCTTTAGGCACAAGGAATAAGGGTAGTGAGGATGAGACTGTACCCCACGGAGCAGCACAAACAAACCAAGCAGGAAGGACGCAGAGGGGACAGAGTGAGAACACTCCTCACGCTGAGAAGCCTGTGTGTGTGCAGTAAATAAACCCAGCTGCTTCCAACCTCAGCCCTCTGGGAAAAAGGAAGACTTTTTGCAACCCCAAATGCTCCTGGTTGCCACGGAGAGGGTGAGAATGCTCTTGCCAGAGGCCATGGGATCAGCACAACCACGTCACAGCCCGGAGCCACAGAGAAGCTCCCTCTCTATCTGAAACACACAGCGAGGTCCCTGCTCCCAGCTAGTGGTTGTTCATGAAGTAGGTCACTGTGTCGAGGAGACAAAACAAGGCAGTACTCATTGCCAGCAGCGAGCTGATTAAAATGGAAGGCATTAATTAGAAAGGATTAAGAGCAGATGCTGGCCTGGAGAGGATGGAAAAACCAGCGGAGACAGCTGGGGTTTCACATGTCAGGAAGGGGGAAAAGCAGGCAGCAGGATGAGAAGGGACTCAGGCTGCCAGAGGAAATCTCTGGGACAAGACCAGGCAGTGGCAGGCTGGGGATGGAGGGAGGCGAAGGGCAGGAACTGTTCATGTTTCCTATTGACATCCCAGTGAGGCCTGGCAACATTGGAACCAGCAGTTTTGGGCTTGTTCAAAGCTCCTCCTGCTCCTGAGTCCACCCCAAGCAGCAGCTGTTTGGCACTGAGCAGCCACATCACAGGCTATTTATACACAGTGCTGTGGCACACGTGCCAAAACACGTCCCTCGAGTACCTTCAAACACCCCACACAAACCCCCAGCTCCAACCCTGGCAGCTCACAGCCACACAGCAAACCAGGAGCCCAAACACCACAGACAAGGCATGCCTGTCTGCTTGCTTTCTTATTTGGCTCCAGCAAAATCAAAGCTGGTGTGCCTGATGGGAATGTAAGGAAAGCATCCACTCAGTTCAGTACAGAAGCTGCTCAAGAAGAGAAGCAAGCAGATGTCTTCCAAGACACATGTTAGAAGTCCAGGCTGGTTAGTCTTAAAGAGAGAACTGTGGAATAGTTTGGGTTGGAAAGCTCATCCAGTTCCAACCCTGCCCTGGACAGGGACACCTTCCATAGAGCAGTGCTCCAACCCTGTGTCCAACCTGGCCTTGAGCACTGCAGGGATGGGGCAGCCAAAGCTCCTCTGGGCACCCTGTGCCAGAGCCTCAGCACCCTCACAGGGAAGAGCTTCTTCCTTATCTCCAGTCTGAACCTCCCCTGTTTCAGTCTGAACCCATCACCCCATGTCCTATCACTGCAGCCCCTAATGAAGAGCCCCTCTCCAGCATCCTCGCAGCCCCCTTCAGACCCTGGAAGCTGCTCTGAGGTCTCCACACAGCTTCTCCTCTCCAACCCCAATGTTCTCAGCCTGGCTCCACACGGGAGCTGCTCCAACCCCTGAGCATCCTTGTGGCCTCCTCTGGACTCGCTCCAACAGCTCCGTGTCCTTATGCTGGGGCCACCAGAACTGCACACAGTGCTCCAACTCAGGTCTCATGAGAGCAGACAGCTGTGCTGTCCTCCTGCCTCCCATGAGGGCTGGGCAATAAGCTTCATATCTGCATGAGAAAGAAAGGTGCTGTGACCCACACAGGATCCCACCAAACATACCAAGCCAATTGGCTCTCATGCACTTCCCAGAGCTGGAGTCCTCCCCTTCTCAAAGGCACAGCCTGAGTGGGAAGCTGCCATACACTCCAGCAGGCAGCTGGGCTCTGAGGAAGGACAATACAGCACTGACTGCACGCGTGGGGCGAAGCCCTGGGGAAGGAATTCAGGTCCTATTTCTAGAAAGAGGAGAGCAGAGCAAGTCCTGTGAGAGACTCCAACTACCAGCACCCCACTCTTGCCTTCTCCCTTGGAAAAGGACCTCTAGAAACCCCTGTATGTCCTCAGGTACAGCTTCACATCTTCATTTAAAGAAATGAGATGACGACATTAAGTTCCTATCTTTGGAGAAGCCAGGGGAGCATCATCACTGGAGACATCACATCAAGGGAAGGTTTTCCCCTTCCTGGCAGCCCAGCAGCCAGGCAAACATAAATGCCATGAGTTTTTGAGAGAAGAACACACCAGCACCTATCAGTCTCCTAATGAACCAGAGAAGGTGCTTTTAGTTCATTTGTTTAGTTAAAGAGTTTCTCCTTTGGCCACAGCTACGTAACCAGCCTGGAAACCTTCCCAAGGGCTTTACACTCCCCAGCTCCCTGTGCAGCCTTCCTACGATGCCCATAAAAGCTCAGGAAGTGCAAGGCGGGAAGAAAAGCTAATCAGAGAAAAATGCATTGGATTTAAGGAGCAGGAATCCTGCCCACGGGGGTAGGGAGAGAGAAAAGCCACATTCTGGATACGTGGGTAGCATGGGCACAGCAGAGACCACACCAGAGCGCACTGAGTGGAAGCAGCAGGCCAGGCTTTTGGTCAACAAACCCACAAGAACAGGACACTCTGTGCCATTGGGATATTCTCTGAGGATCCCAGTCTTCAGCCCTTTAGACAGCAAGAGACACAGCTACAGAGGCACATTTGGTCTGCTCGTACTCAGGCTGCTCAGACACGATCCAGACCTGCCACCACGTCACCAGAGTGCACGCTCCGGCTTGGCAGACACAGCAGTGGGGTTTCAGACCCAAGATGGCTCATTTCTGGGCAGCTATAGAGGTGACAGCAAGAATATGCAGCTCTGCACTTGTCTACATGGAATGTAGGCCCTACAGCTGGAGACCTGGCAGCTGACCCACCAAGCAGCGTGTTGGCTGGGTTTATATATGATTGGGGGCTGTCTAGAAGGGTGCTCAGTAGTACTCAAGAAACTCCACAGTTGATTGGGATTAAGTTCTTTGGACCCAGAAGTCTCTGTTACACCCCTCCTGAGAAGGGTTTGGGTGTACAAGTGCATGGTTGAGGGGATTCTGAGATGTGAAACTAAATCTACAACTGGTCCCTGCACCTGAAGGAGGATCCTGCAGCCTGCTGTAAAAGGCTGTAGTAATTCAAGTGTAAAAGCAGGTTTCTCCTCTGAAGCTGGTTCATTAGAGAAGCCACCAACCAGACTATATCCTTTCCAGGTAGATACCTGATACAGAGATCCTTGATCATGGATCCTTGTCAATCCATATGATGTCATGGCTAACCTAGAGACAATCAAGGCCAATCTATAATCACGAGTGATAAAACCCCAGGAAGCACTGACAAAACCTCCCTCCTGCTCACAGTATTCTCTAGCGGAGGAACACAAAATGAGCCTGGTTTCCAAAGGACCTTTTACAAACATCCTGCAAAGAGGTGAGTGGTGTTTGGGGGTTTCTGCCTCACACCTTTACAACATCACTTGGTCAGTGGAACCAGCTGCGTCCGCACCTCTGTGGGAAATGGAATTCCAAAGGAGCAGAGCTCTGGACAGAACCCAGTTCTTCCAGCTCAGCAAGACCTCACGGTGTTTAGACACACTCTAAATACTGAACACCAAGGGCACAACCCCTTGCGTGGACCACAGGTTTGCTGCAAGCCAAGCAATGCTGCTCTTACGTGATGTATTTGTTGTACAGGATAAAGGCATGCTCCATGTTGCCCTCCTCGGAGTAAATGGTGGCCATGCGGAGGATCTCCACCCCGGAGCGGTAGTAGCGTCGTGGTGGGATGTCCTCATTCACTTCCACAGCACTTCCCACCTGGATCAGTCGCCGCACTCGCTCCTCCGGTGGGAGGCTGATGTCAGCGTGGTCAGGCATAACCCCACACATCAAAGCTGCGGTGGGAGGGAAGGCAAACACGTCAAAACCAGTGTCAAACAGGTAACTCACACAGTTTCCAGAATCATAGAATGGGGTGGGGTGAAAGGGACCTTAAGATCACCCAGTTCCAACCCCCTGCCTGGGCAGGGACACCTCACACTAGACCATGTCACGCAAGGCTCTGTCCAGCCTGGCCCTCCTCCATAGAAATCATCCCCCTCAGCAGAAAAGCATTTAATTCATGGTCCAAGCAAGGTCCTGAGGAAGGAAACTGGGAGAAGCTCAGCTCTTTTTGGGCACAGTGCTTGGATATCTACCTTGACAACCTGAAAAGCAGCCACAAATTCAAGATCAGGCCATGGTAATGATGACATGGGTCTGACCCAACCAACTCCTACCCAAAGCACTGCTTCATTCCTGCTTGTCTCTCTGCACAACAGAACTAGTTCTGGTCACAGGTTTGGGGCACAATGGTCAAAGCTTTTCATTCAGATTCAAGCAGAAACAGCTTTACAGTGCTCATTGTTTCGCTTACGCAGCAGCAAGACAAGGAGGGAGCTGAAGCCAGTGCTGCTCAGCAGATCTGCCCTCACCCAACCAGCTCAAGCCCAAATTGCTCCTCACTGGGCACAGTCACAATCCCTCTCTGCTCCGTGCTGCAGGAGGCACACCCGACACCCCAGGAATGCACCTCGACCTGATCCACGTGTCTGCTTCTGACAAAGCCTTCTCACCCGTGGCACAAATGGATGAACTTGAAGCAGACGAAGCATCAAGACTGAGAGGCAATAAGCGCACAAACACTCAGCAATGCTCTTCCCCCTCCATTGAAAGCAGCTTTCCCCTGGAAAAGCCACCCCAGAACCAGCTTAAGAGTGAAATTCCCTGTGAAACCACAGAGCTCAATCCACAGCACCTCACAAGCCCTCCAGCAACTCAACTGTCACACACAGCACATAACTGAATCATAGAACAGAATGGGTTGGGATGAAGGGACCTTAAAGCTCCTCCAGCTCCAATCCCTGCCACGGGCAGGGACACCTTCCATAGAGCAGTGCTCCAAGCCCTGTGTCCAACCTGGCCTTGAGCACTGCAGG